>PKMM01011702.1:0-21397 GCA_002933915.1 Eutrema heterophyllum | reverse complement strand
TTATATATATTCAAAATAATCCACTTGAATGCAAACAAGCAAATGAAGATGAAAGATCATGCATAAGCATCATAAAAATCACATCAAATGAGAGGCTTTTTACTGTTGGATATATGATGCTCAAATTCAGATGCCTGGCTAACAATTGAATTTGCAGCATTGCTTCGTATGCAGTTTCATGATTGCTTTGTCAGGGTTCGTAAACTTCTCCTTGTGTGTGCGTGTGTATATATATATCATGTTCTAGCTAATATCTAGACGTAACATTGATCAAGCAATGTTTTGAATGGTTGGGTAGGGTTGTGATGCTTCCCTCTTGATCGACCCAAGACCTGGAAGGCCATGAGAGAAGAGCACCAGACCAAATGCAAGTGTGAGAGGCTACGAGATCATTGATGAGGCTAAGAGACAGCTCGAGGCTGAGTGTCCCCGAACTGTCTCATGCTCAGACATTGTAACTCTAGCCACCAGAGACTCTGTCGCATTAGCTGGTGGTCCAAGGTTCTCAGTATCAACAGGAAGACGTGATGGATTAAGGTCAAGCCCCAATGATTTGAACTTGCCCGGACCAACAATTCCCGTGGCCGCATCTATCAATTTATTTGCAGCTTGATATGCTCAAATTAATACCCTAAAAAGTACTAAAGTAGTGTTGTAGTATAAGTAGGGGTCGAACACAAGAACTCCAGAATTCACGCAATAGATTATGTAGATTCGAATTAAGCTAAACCAACAGATGTAAATGAAAGCAATGCGTAAATTAAATATGTTGTAAGTCGATTGGAAGGAAGATAGGCTCAGGGTATTTCTCAGGAATTCAATGAATGTAGATAAACTAACTAACATGATTCAGATTTAGCGCTGTTCTTGAACTCAATCACTAAAGTATAGCTAACCAACTCTCGTTGCGAAAACTATCTAAGTCTAAATCCTAGAATTCCAAATCTCTTTGCGAATCCTAAAGTCTAAACCAGCTTTTAGTTCAAGTTTGATTTGTTCACAAAACAACTAAACCAAATCTCTTTGCGAATAGTTATTTTGCTCACTCTAGGTTTTGTCAGGTAATTAATCGCACTTTTGTGCCTAACCAATTATCCTAAGATGTAAGTTCTAGGTGATCAGTCTAGAATTAGCTTTGAGAACAACCTAGGGCGAAGAACTAATTCAGATGGTGAATCCTAATTATTCAATTAACCTAACATTCAGAGAAAACCCTTATGAGAACCTTGAACCTAACAAGAGAACTACTCAGACATGATAATTGATACAATAAACATGACTGAAATAATATTCAAATAAATAATAAAAAGGAGAGTAACAAGAGGGTTCAAAATCTTCTCTCAGACGAACAGAGTCTCAGACTTGTCTCCCTCAGAAAGCTCTCTCACAAAACTCAGAATCCAAAATCAAGTCTAATCAAGCGTAGCCAACAAAAGTGGCTCAAAAACCTAACTAATAACCTAAAACACGTTTTGGGGCTTATTGCAATTATTAAAGTCTTCTTGGCAAATTTGCAATTCTTCAACTCTTCATAAAAGTCGCGACTTCTGTCTTGCTGCAATGAGTATCGACCGATACTAGGGTAGTATCGATCGATACTGAGACTCTAAATCGGGTACTCAGCTACACGAGCTTCTGTTTTGCTCCAAAATGCTCCAAAAAGCTCCAATATCTCCAATTATGCTCCAAACGTGCTAAAACCTGTAAAAGACTCTAAAACACTACAAAGACTATAAAACGGACCTATATCATGGCTTAAAAGGGGTAAAAACCATGATATATCAACTCCCCCAGACTTAGCATTTGCTTGCCCTCAAGCAAATAGAAGACTAAACCAGAGAAAGAGGTTTGAAAACACGGAAACTCACCTGTTCATGAAACACTGCAATGATCCTTTTCCTAAACACCCAAATGTTACCTAACCAGTTCCAAGACTAACCACCATGTACTTCTCCTTAGGCATTCGTAGCTTCCCCATACTACACACATTATTTCGCAGCATCGTTCAATTAAACCCCTCATCGCCAGTTTCATCGCTGTGATTAATACCAAGAACCTTCTAGATTCTTTCCCATACAATATCATGACAAGGAACCACACAATTTCACACTTTTCGTATCACTTTCTCTCCCCCAGACTTATTTCTTATCGTATTTTTTTTTTTTTTTTTTTTTAGATTCGCACATACACATCAAGGTATGAGACGCAAGTATTGATGGTGTTTGCCACCGAATCCCCGGTTCTTCCCTCTCAATGTATCAAAGGGTGTAGGCGAATAATGGCATCATAGGAAAATCCTAGCCTCGCTTCCAATCCTCTGTGTGATCATCCCTCACCAAGTAGAATAATGGGATTGCTGGAAACATTCCTAACCCTCTACTCAGAAGAAAATCATTTCATCTTTTATGTTCTTATTTATTAATTTATAACAGGGGAGAGAGATACCATTACTTTAAACACATGGGTTCTTTTGTCAGATATGAATGAGGAACCAAGCTCTATGAATACTAACCACATCGATGAAGTGCAAAAATTTGGCTCATGCTTTAAAAGAACTCTGCTGGAAACATGTGTGTCTTCTAGTTAACTGGTCAGCCTTTGGATTTTTCATTAGTCGATCTGTAACTGATTCTGTAACAGTGGACACTCAGAAGCAAAATCAAAACAGCAGATTCAAGAACACGATCATAATCTCCAACAAAATTTTGACTCAATAAAACAAATTTGACACAAAAAATGACTGACTCTAAGAAAAACAAACACAATGTCAGCGACTACCTCCCCCAGACTTAAACAACACTGTCCCCAGTGTTATCAAGCCTGAGTTTGGTGAAAGAAATCAAATGAACCAAGTGGAATGTGAAAATCGAAGAGGTTACCCGAGATGGTGATGAGTGTCGACTGACACTGCACTAGTATCGATCGATACCAGTGGTTGGTCGACATAATTCCTCTTAACAGCGACAATTGTGCCCAAAATTTGTGTCAAACGATCCAAATGTGTTATGGTTAGCACTGTTAGATCACTCAAACACAAGTTAAAAGCAACAAAAGATCATAAAAGCATATGTTCCACAAAGTATTAAATGATAAAATGTTGACATAACGACTCAAAATAACAAAAGTCAAAACGAAAAGAAACAGAAAAGGGAAAAGAAAAACAAACGTGAAACCAGATAAACAGAGGACTAATCCTCCTCAGTGGCGTCAGAGTCATCGCCAACAGTGCCAGATGGTCCAGTCTGATGTGGTGAGCGTGGTGAAATAGGACGCTGAGACGCCATGCAGCTGCATCGAGACATAGCACTCCAAATGGTCTGAAGACTCTCGACAACGTAGCGCTGGAACGGGTCCATCTCCATCGCAGGTGGCGTAGGAAGAGTAGGTGTAGGAGCAGGTGCGTGTCGCGCGCGTGGTTGACCCCCAGCAGGGCTAGATGTAGGCGGACGGGCTCTAGTAGCGGAGCCTCGACGTCGAGTGACCGGTGCAGGCTCCATATCAGCAGTGTCAGGCGCGAAGAGTAGCTGAGCAGGATCACCGCCAATGTCTGTCAGATCTGTGTTGGGGAGCTAAACCAGATAGTCCCCAACAGAAGTGCTGAAAACCCAACGCCTATCAGGCTTCAGCCAGCGTAGGTGCTCCAAGTCCATAAGCTCTCGGGATGTCAAGATCGAGCAACTGGCGGTGCTGATCCCAAGGTGCATGAAAATGGGAGTGAGGAGACTGCCTACCGTCTCAGTCTTCTGGCGACCTGCAGTCCTAGAAGACTTGCCGCGTCCGGTAAAAGGCTTCACCTTCAGCGACTCCAAGTGGTGCGCAAAAACAGCACCTAAGTTGACCACAAGGTCCATCTCAGGCCACTCGTACGCCTCATCATCAATGATGTCCCCGATCCTAATGGACAACACAATCAGCTCAGTTACCCTCATCTTGTTAGGCTCCATCTTGCACAACAAGGTGTTGCTCAAGATCCTAACAAGACAGCGCATGACATGATGGCGCACATCCATCTGTGTGGTGGTCTTGCTGTCGTAGACCCCGTGCCCGAAATGAGACCAGAATGCCTCAATATCCAAGAACTTGCGAGGAAGCTCACACCTCGAGAAATCTCTGTTAAACCCATATATGTCGCAAAGCTCCTGAAAAGAAATCCTGTAGCGCACGCCGCGAATCAGAAACGTCAACACACCCTGCTGTGTTGTCACTGGAGGCTCACCAGTGTAGTAGACACGGACAGACGCGAGGAACTGGCGGACTAAGTCGGGGTATAAGTCATATTGCCGCGTAGGCATTGTCCCCAGTCCGATCTTCCGGATCAAACCATTAAGCTCTTTGTCGAAACCCATATGTCTCATAGTGTGCGTATCCACAAATCGAGTGGGGCGCACATCAACCTCCTGCCATGCGTTGTAGAAGATCGAGTCATAGTCGTCCCACTCCTCTGAAATAGGTCTGTGCGTGCAAGCCCGACTCTCTGTAATCTCCTTATCGGAGCCCTCGTAATCATTTCTCAAGCGTATTCTGGCTTTCTCACTGATCTTAGGCCAAGGAGGCCTACATGCTCCACCAGGAGCGACTGGGGAGGCAGGACGAGGTGGAGGTGGTGCAGGGATGTCGCAGAGGGAAGTGTGGGGGAGAGTAATATCCTCCTGCGCACCGTTGATCCGCACCAAGTAACAGTCGTTGGTGAGGCAAGCTTTTACGACCCCTTGATTGTGCGAGTTTTTCACCGCTCGGCACGTCAATTACCCTCAACGTGCACATCACCGCAATCATGACGGCATGTCGTTTGTAGCACTTCAAGGTATCGATCCACAGGGAATAGAGACTACTCACCGAAGATGCGATAAACAGACTAATCTAGAGCCAAACTCTTTTGAATTTTGTATTTCCAAAATTTTTTAGATGATGTTACAATAGGAATTGCACCTCCTTATATAGCAATACAAAAGCACACTTATTACAATTTTAAATCTTGCATAAAGGAAAAAGAAAAAGAAAAAGAAGAAAGAAAAAAAGAAAATGATAATGTTGAAACATGATTGTGTCCATCACTCAATCCTTTATGGGTGGCTTGAAAGTGAATGAGTTAGCTTCAAGGTGGAAAAGTTGTGGTGGTGGGGAATGGTGAAAAGTGCAAACCCGATCTGCTTGACATGCCTTTAGTAAATCGATCATACCTTTTGAACCACAGTTTTGATTGACACGAATCCAACGCTCACGTAGAGCTAACTCAAATGTCTACAACTTTGATCAAGACCTCAGATTTAAATGAGCGCGGGAAGACTTCCATTTGACATAATATTTCAGCGATTTGTATTGCCGCTGCATTTTCCGGTAATTACATGTCTTCAGTAAATCAAACGCATCTCTTGAAGTTCTTATGATAATGATATGAAACCACCTTCATTGGACAGCTAGCTCAATTTCGTACAATTTCCGTGAAGAGTTCCCGAGCTAAATTGAAGGGAAATGCCTTCTTACGATATGATCTTTAGACACGTTGTTCTTGACTCCTAATCCGGATCGATTGTTGGATCGAGTGTGCACAACGATCATGGGGTCGATCCTCTCTTCTTTTTGCTTATTTTTCTTCTTCTTTGATCCTCTTTCAAGTTTCAAACGTCACCTTTGATCCAAGTACTTCCACGTACATAAAATGACACAAAATATTACAAAATACCACAAAGACTCTCTAGGACTTCTAAAATACAAATGAATAATTATGAGACATAAAATGCACTAAAACACACTAAAAAGACTCAAAAACAAAATAAAACTAATAGAAATAAATACTCTAAAATGTGTAAAATATGCGTTTATCACCCTCTGTGCCAAGTTAAACCATCGAAGATCTTGACATGTGCGCCTAGTCAGTACTCCTTCGGACGATCGCAGCCAGGTGGGTTAGAGCTTGAGGCATCATCGGTACGTGGCTTCTTGCGAGGCGCCATCTGCATCATCAACAAACACAAAACACAACATAAATCCAACATCTTTCTCAAACACAACAATCTCAGCCAAGTGAAAGTGTGAGCATCGACCGATACTAAGGTAGTATCGATCGATACTCAGACAGGTATCGAGCAGTCACGAAGAACACACTAATCCGAAAATTCCAAAATTGCAAACCAAGGGTAATGAAGCGTAAGGCAAGGTTCGACTAGGCTTAAAACACACTAATCAAGTGATAATCATCCAACAAAACTAGTTCTAAGAACCTAAAAGTCGAAAATCTAAACTTGGTGCATGATTGAAAAGGTGAAAATTCGTGTTACATACCTAGTAGATCGTGAGAATGAATGAGAGAATAGTATATAGCACGAAAAACCGAACAGAATAGACTCAAAAATCACTCAAAAGCGTTGAGAAACGAAGATTTGGTGATTTTTGGTGAAAGAGAGCTTGTGTCGGTCGATGGAGATTGTGAGGCAAAAGGGAAAAACCCGTAGGGTTTATAAGGAAACTTACCTGGGCGGCGGGTATCGACCGATACTAGATAGTGACGATCGATACTCGTAGTAAGTTGGTGCTTCTCTGGCGTATGGAGGGTGTCGATCGACACAGCTCGTTCGAATCTGTTTCACGTGACACAACGAAACACAAAATTAAAAATAAAAAGAAAGGAAAAAGATATGTACAGACTCACCAGTGGGTTGCCTCCCACCAAGCGCTCGTTTAACGTCATTAGCTTGACTGTACTGCCTTTCAGGCAGCGGGTGCATCATCCATAGGCATCATGTGTCCGTCTGGGATCTCAGTTCTCCGTATGTAGTGTTTCACCCTTTGTCCATTGACAGTGAACTCCTCGCCGGAGGGATTACGCAGGACAAGTGCACCATGTGGTCTAACCTCCTTGATAGTGAAGGGACCTGACCAACGAGAACGCAATTTACCAGGAAACAAATGCAAACGAGAGTTATACATAAGTACCTGATCATTGGGTTCGAAAATTCGGTTGAGGATTTTCCTGTCGTGGTACGCCTTAGTCCTCTCCTTGTACAGCTTTGAGTTCTCATAGGCATGATGCCTAATCTCATCCAGCTCGTTCAGCTGGATCAATCGCTTCTCAGCAGCAGGCTTGATGTCAAAATTCAGCAACTTAGTAGCCCATGCTGCCTTATGCTCGATCTCCACAGGAAGGTGACATGCTTTCCCATACATCAAATGAAAGGTGTAGTGCCCAATGGTGTCTTATAAGCAGTCATGTAAGCCCACAGCGCATCGTCCAGCTTCGTAGACCAATCCTTCCTAGAAGTTCCCACTATCTTCTCTAGAATCTCCTTGATTTGCCTGTTGGAGACCTCGACTTGCCCACTGGTCTGGGGGGTGATAAGGAGTAGCCACACGATGATTCACACCATGCTTCCTCAGTAACTTCTCAAAAACCCTGTTGATGAAATGACTGCCACCATTACTTATAACAATAACAATACGAGGCACGCCAAATCGTGGAAAGATGATGGTCTTAAACAGCTTAAGAACCACCGAAGAGTCGTTGGTTGGACTAGCAATTGCCTCCACCCACTTAGAGACATAATCCACTGCAACTAGAAGATACTGGTTCTTGTATGACGAAGGAAAAGGTCCCATAAAATCGATACCCCAGCAATTAAAAACCTCAACCTCAAGGATGAAATTCTGTGGCATCTCATGTCTCTTACTGATCTTCCCTTTCCTCTGACACACATCACACTGCGAGATAAATGTATGAGCATCTTTAAACATAGTAGGCCACCAGAAGCCTGCTTGAAGAACCTTGGACACCGTCTTGAAAGTAGCAAAGTGTCCAGCATACTCAGAACCATGGCAGTGAAACAAAACCGCAGGTACCTCCGATTCAGCAATGCATCTCCTGTAGATACCATCAGAACAATGCTTATACAGGTAAGGCTCATCCCAAAAGTAGCGCCTTATGTCTCTCAGAAACTTCTTCTTGGCATATTTCGGTAGGTGCTTTGGCTCTGTATTCGCAGCGAGGAAGTTGGCCATATGAGCATACCATGGTAGATCGGAGTCAGCTGCAGCAACGAGATATTCTTCATAAGCACCAAGGTGTTCCACGGTCAAAACAGGTTCAGAAACCGTCGGGTATCGACCGACACCATGGTGGTATCGATCGATACCGAAACCTGCAATTCGTGGGAATTGCTGATTTTTGGTGAAACCACTTTGGAAACCGGTTTCCACGTAGTAAATGGACGCCTCAGGTAATTGATCATCAATAGGTACATCTGTATCGAGCTTCAACCGCGAAATATGATCAGCAACCCCATTCTCTACTCCTTTCTTGTCCTTTATCTCAATATCAAACCCTTGGAGCAAAAGAACCCAACGACAAAGACGAGGTTTGAGATCCTTGTTTTGCATCAAATACTTGAGAGCAGCATGATCTGTGTGAACAATTACTTTGCTCTCAATCAAGTATGGTCGAAATTTGTCGAAAGAGAAAACCACTGCAAGTAATTCCTTCTCTATCGTGCTGTAGTTCCTCTGAGCATCGTCCAATATTTTGCTGGCGTAGTGGATGACATGCAGCTTCTTATCCTTCCTCTGACCCATAACAGAACCCACAACAAAATCGTTGGCGTCGCACATAATCTCGAAAGGCAAAGTCCAATCTGGAGGTTGCACAATAGGAGCACTCACTAATGCCTTCTTAATCTCCTCAAAGGCCGCAAGACACTCTGTTATGAAATCAATTTGTGTCTCCTTGCATAACAGGGCGGTGAGTGGGCGGGTTACCTTGGAGAAATCCTTAATAAATCTCCTGTAAAACCCAGCATGACCCAGAAAACTCCTAATATCTTTCACAGAAGTCGGTGGTGGCAGACCTGTCATAACCTGAATCTTAGCTTTATCAACCTCGATCCCAGCTTCAGAAACCTTGTGCCCAAGAACAATGCCATCCTGAACCATAAAGTGACACTTTTCCCAATTAAGGACCAAGTGTTTCTCCTCACACCTCTGTAGCACCTTGCACAAGTTAGCCAAACAGTCCTTGAAAGATGATCCATATACTGAAAAATCATCCATGAACACCTCCATAAAGTCCTCAATCATGTATGTGAAGATAGACATCATGCATCTCTGAAAAGTAGCTGGAGCATTACATAATCCACATGGCATTCTCCTGTATGCGAATGTGCCATAAGGACATGTAAAAGTCGTCTTCCCCTGATCATCTGGATGAATCGGAATCTGGAAAAAGCCTGAATACCCATCGAGAAAACAGTAGTAGGGATGACTAGCCAACCTCTCTAACATCTGATCAATGAAAGGCAATGGGAAATGATCTTTCCTTGTGGCCGCATTCAACTTCCTATAGTCAATACACATTCGATGCCCAGTGATAGTCCTAGTAGGAACCAACTCATCTTTCTCATTCTTCACCACAGTTATCCCTCCTTTCTTAGGAACAACGTGCACCGGACTAACCCAAAAACTTTCTGAGATGACGTAGATAACCCCTGCATCCAAGAGCTTCATAACCTCTTTCTTAACCACTTTTTTCAGATTTGGATTCAGCCTTCTCTGATGCTCAATTGTAGCTTTTGACTCGTCCTCAAGATGAATCATATGCATGCACAGATCCGGTGATATACCTGAAATGTCATCAAGAGAATAGCCAAGAGCTTTGCGATACATGCGCAGCTTGCTCAATAGTAAGGCAACCTCTGCGTTGTTCAAAGAAGCATTAATAATCACAAGGTATGTGGAATTAGGACCCAGAAAAACATACCTCAGATTGGCTGGAAGTGGCTTGAGTTTCACCTTAGGAGCTTTCTCCTCGCTCCAATCTCTAAGCTTAGCAGCTTGCTTGGAATATTCGCCCGATTTCCTGTCTGGCCGTAGGGTGTCGACCGATACTAAGGGAGTATCGATCGATACTGATGGTGCAGTGTCGAGCATCTTCGAGTAACCAGCAGCGTCTTCACTCAAGAATACCTCAGATTCAGCTGAACAAACGGATCCTCAGGATGCATCTCCAAGAAGTACTCTTCAGCAATATCCGTGAAAGTATCTACGAAGAAGGTCTGCCCATCGATAGTCGGTCTCTTCATCATCTTATCCATGTTAAAGGTCATGACCAAATCTCCTATGTTTAGAGCTATCTTCCCATTCCTGCAATCAATCAATGCACCAGCTGTGGCAAGGAATGGTCTACCCAGGATAAGGGGGTCTTTGGGCTCAGCATCGTACTCCAAGATAATGAAATCAGTCGGGATCAAGCAATTCCCGATCTTAATAGGAACATCTTCGAGTAGCCCCTCTGGAAGTCGCACTGAGCGATCAACAAGTATCAAAGATATCCTGGTGGGCGCGAAATCTGTCATACCCATCCTCTTGGCAACTGAATACGGCATGAGGTTCACACTTGAGCCAAGATCACATAGAGAACGCTCGAACCTTTCGGTGAATATCGTACAGTCCAACACAAAGCTCCCTGGATCCGGAAGTTTCTTTGGAATTATGTTGGTTAAGATTGCACTGCACTCATGAGTAAGCATCACACATCCTTCTTCAAGGTTCACGTTGCTAGACACCATCTTCTTGACATATCTTCTGAAAGCTGGGGAAGTCTTAATAGCATCGAGGAAAGGAAGTTCGACAATCAGCTTGTCCAATATCTGCTTGCATCTAGAGTCTTCCACCTCCTTCTTAGTCTTCCCAACAGCTCTAGGATAAGGTATCCTCGGTATATAGACTCGTTCTGGAACTACCTTAGGCACTACATTCGAAGTCTCAGGTGTCTTCTCCGCAGTAGTCTCAGTATCGACCGATGCTTGAGGGGTGTCGATCGACACTGGGGTTTTGGAGTTGTCCCGTTGCAAGATTTTGACTGGTGTCGATCGACACTAGGGTGTATCGATCGATACCCTGGGGATTTCAGAATCCTCATCGTCGAGATCGACGAAAAGTAATGCATATTTCACTCCTGTATTCACCTCTTTTTCGCTCCTTAGAGTGATTGCATTGATGTGCTCCCTCCTTGGGTTCTCTCCTCTACCTGGAAGAACACCCTCTTGCCTTTTCACAGCTTATGAAGTTTGAGCTACCTGAATTTCCAACTTCTTTTGACTCATACTGAGCGCTTCGATCCTTCCATTCAAGGTTGTGTAAAGATCATCCAACTTCCCATTGAAACTCACCGTCATCTTATCCTGTCCTTGAACCAGCTGTTCAAGCATAGCCTCGATCTTGCTCTCAAAATTCTTAGCAGGTACTTACTGATAAGATGAATTCCCATAGTTCCTTGTGTAACCACTGCTCTGAAAAGGTTTCTGGTTAAACTGATTCGATCCAGAACCACCTTGATTACCCTCAGATTTGAATCCTCCTTGCTGAAAATTGTTGTTGAAATTTCGGTTGTTGTATTGATTCCTCTGACCTTGAAAGCCAGAGCCACCAATGTAGTTAACGTCCTCTACCTCATCCTTATTGAAAACCTCGACATCATCAGCAAAGTGAACAGCCTTCTGCTGCTTTCCCATCAACAAATTATGCACCGAATCCAGCTTCGCATGCACCTCAGCAATCTGTGAACCTTCCATACCACCAGTCAGCTTCTTACGCTCCATGTCAGCACTCTTTGTGCTATTGCTAGACGCAAAATTCTCAATCAGCTGGTAAGCATCATCGAGATATTTGGTAAAGAAATTACCATTGCTCTCAGAGTCCAGCGCCATCTGATACCTCCAGTCAATCCCTCTTAAAAAGAAACTCAGCAACTGAACCATAGTGTACCCATGATGTGGACAATCCCTCTGATACGATCTGAATCTCCCCCAAGCAGCCTTGAAAGCCTCAGTCATTCCCTGAGAAAACTGGGAAATCTTATTCTTAAACTCTTCTGATCTCGCATCGTCATAGAAGTTATTCAGGAAAGCAGTCTTAGTCTCATCCCATGTAGTCAATGACCCAGCTGGTAGTTGCTTGAGCCAATAAGAAGCATCCCCACCAAGAGAGTATGGGAAAAGCTTACAGAACAGACTCCATTGCATTTGATGCTAGAGACCAAATCCTCGAACTTCTCGATATGATCCATGGGGTGTTCATTAGAGAGACCATGAAAAGTGTGCTGACCTACAAGAGTGTAGTATGCAGGCTTCAGCTCGAAGTCATTCCTCTGAAAGGCAAGAGGACGAATCGCTGATCGTTTTGCGTAGAACTGATCAGGTCTGTTGCATTCACCAATTGTTCTACCACGCTCAACCGCAGCGTTCTCAGCATCTACAACAGCTGGAGGGGCAATAACGTTCCCATCTCCATCAAGTCTTTGCCTTCTCTCATTGCACAATTGACCCTCTCGGTCTCTGAAAGTACCAGTCTCATCTTGAATCAAAACCACTGGGTTGTTGTTCATCTTTGCTGGCTTCTTTGCTTTTCTGAGTGTGCGTTCCAAATGTGCTAGCTGCTCGTTTGACAGATCAACTAGCTGAATGTTCTTGTTTCTTCTGGTTTCTCGAGTAGGCATACACCTGAAACACGAAAGATCAAGAACGTAAGTAACCGAAAAAAAAACGCGACGAGTGTCGACCGATACCATTAGGGTGTCGATCGATACTCGACGATTTAGTTGAAATTCTTCACTAAAATCTAATGGCGAAATTGAGTTCCCCGGCAACGGCGCCAAATTTGATATGCTCAAATTAATACCCTAAAAAGTACTAAAGCAGTGTTGTAGTATAAGTAGGGGTCGAACACAAGAACTCCAGAATTCACGCAATAGATTATGTAGATTCGAATTAAGCTAAACCAATAGATGTAAATGAAAGCAATGCGTAAATTAAATGTGTTGTAAGTCGATTGGAAGGAAGATAGGCTCAGGGTATTTCTCAGGAATTCAATGAATGTAGATAAACTAACTAACATGATTCAGATTTAGCGCGGTTCTTGAACTCAAATCACTAAAGTATAGCTAACCAACTCTCGTTGCGAAAACTATCTAAGTCTAAATCATAGAATTCCAAATCTCTTTGTGAATCCTAAAGTCTAAACCAGCTTTTAGTTCAAGTTTGATTTGTTCACAAAACAACTAAACCAAATCTCTTTGCGAATAGTTATTTTGCTCACTCTAGGTTCTGTCAGGTAATTAATCGCATTCTCGTGCCTAACCAATTATCCTAAGATCTAAGTTCTAGGTGATCAGTCTAGAATTAGCTTTGAGAACAACCTAGGGCAAAGAACTAATTCAGATGGTGAATCCTAATTATTCAATTAACCTAACATTCAGAGAAAACCCTTATGAGAACCCTGAACCTAACAAGAGAACTACTCAGACATGATAATTTATACAATAAACATGACTGAAATAATACTCAAATAAATAATAAAAAAGAGAGTAACAAGAGGGTTCGAAATCTTCTCTCGGACGAACAGAGTCTCAGACTTGTCTCCTTCAGAAAGCTCTCTCACAAAACTCAGAATTTAAAATCAATTCTAATCAAGCATAGCCAACAAAAGTGGCTCAAAAACCTAATTAATAACCTAAAACACGTTTTGGGGCTTATTGCAATTATTAAAGTCTTCTGGGCAAATTTGCAATTCTTCAACTCTTCATAAAAGTCGCGACTTCTGTCTTGCTGCAATGAGTATCGACCGATACTAGGGTAGTATCGATTGATACTGAGACTCTAAATCGGGTACTCAGCTACACGAGCTTCTGTTTTGCTCCAAAAAACTCCAATATCTCAAATTATGCTCCAAACGTGCTAAAACCTGTAAAAGACTCTAAAACACTACAAATAGTAGAAAGACTCTATAAAACGGATCTATATCATGGCTTAAAAGGGATAAAAACCATGATATATCACAGCTCAAGGCATGAATACGAACGACATGGTTACACTTATTGGTGGTGGCCATAGCGTCGGTGTTGCGCATTGCAGTCTCTTCCAGGATAGGCTTTCCGACCCTGCAATGGACCGCTCATTGAATGCTAGGTAAGTATCTATATATGCCAGGATCAAATCCTAGGTTCATTTGAATGTCTTTTTGTCAATATAACATGCATTATACGGGTTGTATAATCCGAATGGTGACACATGAACGACACTAGCATAAACCACTAAACTGTATGTCATGTTGGAAATATATCTTATACTTCTGAGTTCTGACCCACTAATACATCTCTTTAAGGTTGAGGAACACATGTCGCGCTCCAAATAACCCATCGGTGTTCTTGGACCAAAGGATTCCATTCATCATGGATAACGCAATCTACGGAGAGATCCAAAGACAGAGAGGAATCTTAAGGATTGATCAAAACTTGGGTCTCGATAGATCAACCCGTGGAATTGTGTCGAGTTTCGCACAAAGAAACGCACAAAACTTGGGTCTCGATAGAGGTCTGACGTACTGTTTGTCAGACTTTTTTGGCAGTCTGGATTAACAAAATTTTTTAAACCATTTTGTTTTGTATATTTGTGATGAATTTCGTTGATTTTAAATTTTTTATATGTGTGTTATTTGTATATGTTCCTTCTGCGTTAGTTTTACATGCTTATGTTCGGTAATTATTTTTAAATAATTTTTGTAATAATTATGGCAATGTAGCTAATAGAATCAGACTTCGCGAAGAAATATGATATTTCCATTTAGATCGCTAAACTTGTTTTTCCATGATTGTTTTTACAGATAATGGTGTATCTACTTGTTAATTTTGGTGAATGGGTTGTGAGAGACCAGATTTGGCATTTTGTGGTGGATACTTTCAAAGGAGGGCGGTTTATCACTTTGGGCGATCGTTTTACATATTGTGAACTTGTTGAGATGGTACAAGATGATTATATGCTGGACAAGAAAACCGAGTTGGTGGAGTTATCATATCCGTTACCGGAACCACTCTTGCAACAGATCGGTCCGGATAGCACTCCTATTTATGTCACAAATGATAGGCAAGTAAGGAGCATGGTCGAGTTAGCTAGTGCGCATTTAATCCGTCTTTGTGTCTCGAGCCGATCCGGTTTGGCATATCAAGATGCGGGGAATCACGATGTAAAAGATGAAGATGAAGACAACCAGGCCACAAAAAACCAAATTGTGTAAGCTAAATCACCTTACACTCACATGTTTTATAGTTGTTTTCATCTATCTATTGTATATGAGAAGCTGCTGTCTTTTTCAGTGGAGACAGGTAACCAAACTTGAGAAGGATTATATCTGGTGGAAGTCTGATGTACTGACGAATGCAATTTAGAAGTCTGATAGAGAAGTTTGAAGAAAGTCTGAGAGGAGTCTGTTGGTGTCTTTCCAATACAATATTTTGTTTCCAAGTCATTTTTTAAGTTGTCTAAGTCTAAGAACTTGTTGTGTTAATCGTTGGTTGTTGTTGTTGGCTTAAACTTAATTTGTAGTACTTATGTGTTTGCTGCATCTCGTCAAGTCTAAATAAGTCTTAAGAAAATCACACCCTTTCCAAACTGCAATATAAATCTAATAACATAAATTCATTACAAAAGATAGAAATAGAAGTCTGACACCAGACTTCTATAGAAGTCTTAAACCAATTACCCTAGAAATACCCTACCTATGCCCAACACGCTTTTGACATCACAATTGGCATGGCAACTCAGTGGGGGTTTTTGTGAAGTGGCATGAGCTGAACTTCGTATGGTGTTCAAGGATGGTGAACTACATGCTTACTATGCAACTAGAGGTAGATCAGAAGCATGACGAAATATAGCAGACGTCATATGCAGTCTATAAAACCTGCATCAACCACAACCAGACTCCATTAGCAGACGTCATATGCAGTCTGACTACTCAAATTCAGACTCTATTTGCAGTCTGACGAAATATAGTCAGAGTTAACTACAAAGGCTATTCATGAAGTCAAAATCGGACGAATCCCAAAAATCCACAGAACACAATACAACTCAAACCCAAAGATCTAAACATTATTGCCCAATTTGAATATTTTACCCTCTATGGAAGACTTGAAGGAGCGGTGACAACGGCGAGGAGAGAGAAACTAGATCTGGAAATCAAAAAAAGACAAGAGTTCAGCGTTGGAAGGTGAATGAACCGGATCGACGTCGACCTGTTGAACATGAACTACTCGACGTTGGAAGGTGACTGAATCGCCCCATCTGTTTGTTTATATCTAGGCAAAGAACATGGAAAAATGGTCTTATTTCGTATAGATCTAAAATTTTTGCAGAAAAAGTAGATTAGAAGGCGAAAAACTTGTTTCTAAGAAGCTTAACTCAGTTGCAAAGACGAAGTTGACGACGGCGAGGGCGGTGGCGGTTTCCGGAGAGATGTTTGAGAGAGTTTAGAGAGAGAGAGATTCTTCCTGTTTTAGAGAGAGAGAGTCGATAATGACTTTTACAGATTATGGTTGGTAACTTTAGTTTATATATGGGGTAAAATCACAAGTAGGGTAACTTATTTCAGGTTAATTCACAGGTTTCCATCAAGAAGCCTGATAAACCATGGACATTATCAGACTGAAATGACAGTCTGATAAACCTTAAACTTGATAATTACTACTTAAATACCATCATATTATATAGAAAACTTATAACAAACATCAAACTCGTTCAACTTAGTCACAAACTAACCAGTATATGTAAAAAAAACATTATGAATTAAAAATTTTAGAAACTCTCAATCTAACCTTACAGATAAGAACAAGATATCCAACTTCATATGTCGAACATAGACAAAACTCTTGTTTTTTTTTGTTATTTGCACAATGCAATATATAACTCGATATTCACACTCTTTTATAGTTAATTACACTCCAAGGGCAAACTTTGAACCCTAATCCAAAAAAATATTGAGCCCGTAAACCGTAAACTCTTACCTACATGGTGTTTAGATCCAAATTTATCTCATACTCACTCATTTTGACTAACTTTTATGTAATTTAAATTTATATACATCTACAATGATTATGTTTAATTTATGTATCAAAAATTTGTATGAAAATTTTTTTAATTATTTTTTAATTTAATTTTTCATATTAAATACAATTCAGACTTCTCGGAGAAGTCTGAATTGTATGTTTTTAATTTGATTCATTTTACGAAATTTAATTTTAATACTTCGAAATCTTCTATATTTAATTTATGTATAAGAAATTTTTAATAAAATCATTTTTATAATTTTTAAATTTAAATTTACTAATTAAATCTGTATCAGACTTCTCGAAGAAGTCTGATATTTTTTGAGGTATAGGCATAATTAACTAACCTTGTTTAATTTGATTCAATTTTATGAAATATTAATTTCTATACATCAAAATCGTCTACATTTAATTATTGTAGAAAACAGTTTTAACAAAATTTTTTTTTTTAATTTTTAAATTTAAATTTACTATTTTAATCTGTATCAGACTTCTCGAATACGTCTGATAAAAGTCTGGTAAGAGAAATAAATCAGACTTCTATTAGAGTCTAAATGTCAGACCTCTATAGAAGTCTGACATGTCGCGAAGGTTAAAATGGTAATAGCGGTTTCGCGTTTTTTGTTTGGTCATACGGGGGTAACTGTAATTTTCCACCCCCGAAAGTGTAGCGCAGCATTTGATTGAAAAGACGGTATATTTTTGTCATAAAAACAAAATTTTGTCAAGTCTGGGTAAGGGCGCCTTTCCAAGACGTCTTCTCTCCACCTCCAGACCAGAGTTTCGACAAACTTCGGAGAGATAGTAGACTCTTGCCTTGCCTACCTCCAATAGGAATTACTAATGGACCACTTGCACCTTGGATTTGCTGGTCTCTTTGGGTGGCGAGAACAACCTACTGTTCATCACCCGTAATTTCACACCAGAGGAAACAATCTTGAAAGCATCGATAGATGCAAAGGAATGGTTATTGACGCAGTCAGTGAAGACTTCCAATTCCATATCCTGGACATTTGTGATTGCTGCAACTGCGGAATCTACTTCAGATTATGTGGTGAATTGCATAACGGATGGTGCGTGGCGACAAGACTCTCAAATTGCAGGTTTTGGGTGGCACTTTTCAGGTCTTTCGACTTCTTTGGAATCCAGCCACTCCCGAGCCGAACCCTATGTAGGCTCTGCCTTGATGGTAGAATGCCTCGCTCTTCGAGCGGCTATTGACCACTCATTGGTCTTGGGATTTTCTTTGATTGCATTCCAATCCGACTTCCTTCAGGCTATCCGAGCTATCTCCGCAGGTTCTAGTTCCTCGGAACTCCACGGAATCCTCTGAGATATCTCTGCTAACCTTTATCTGTTTGAGTCTTTTTCTCTTAGTTTTATTCCACGATTGCAAATGTTGTTGCAGACCGTCTCGCAAAAGATGCTTTGTTTCTGTATGATGAAGACTCTGTTTGAGAAGTTTTTATAAAAGCATCTGTGTTTCAAAAAAAAAAACATGAGAGACATTTTAATCCCGACAGAAGGATAGTCTTGCTTTCCTTTTTCAGTCAATAAAATTCAAAAATAGTAAAAGCCATATATTATAAATAATCATTAGATCGCCGTACGTAATTTGATTCACTAGCTTTTTCACCACTGGAGCAAAAAAATATGAATGGATATTTTTTCCCGTTGCGTGTGTATACATCGAATGTATTAAAGAAGTTTAAGCATCAAATCATTAAACATCACTTCCTCTTCTTCGATTTCTTCAAATTTCATAGCTTTTTTTTTTTTCTTGAACAGTTGTACAGCAAGAACCAGTCATTGGAGGATTTCTTTGTCCTTTGTACAGCGCCGACTCAAGATTTTTCGGGCCCTCTGGCAACCAAAAAAAAAATTGGGCCCTTAAACAAAAAAAATTCTATTTTTGAATCATTTTTTAACGTAACATTTTTAACCTCTTTTCTATTATATTAGATTNTGATGGTAAATGAACTCTGGTTGGAAGGAAAACGAGAATGGAATGTAGAGTTAATAGACAGGCTGTTGAATGCAGAAGATGTAGGTATTGTAAAGAATACAATTTTTTCTAAACATGCTTCGATGAATCGCTGGATTTGGCCGTACAATACATATGCAACATACACAGTAAAATCAGGATATTGGCTTGCAACACATATCAGTATAGATGATGATCCAATTGAACCACCTGGTGGCAATTTGGATTTAAAGAATCAGATATGGAAATTAGACATTCTTCCGAAGATTAAACATTTTCTATGGAGAGTTGTTTCAGGAGCGATACCCATGGCAGAAAGATTAAGAAGTTGTAACGTCAATATCAATCCAATGTGCCAAAGATGTTGTATGCAAGAGGAAAGTATAAATCATGTTTTATTTTATTGTATTCACGCAAAGGCAGTTTGGAGATGCTCTAATATTAGTGCTTTCGATCATCTTTCACCGAATATTGAAGATAATATCCGAAGAATGATGCAAATACATGAGAATAGAGCAAATTCGAAAGAGGTACAACTCATTTCTTTTTGGGTTTGCTGGATGATTTGGAAATCCAGAAATGAATTCGTATTCAGTCATTGACATGTTGATCCTAATGAGGATGCGAAAAGAGTAAAACAAGCAGTTTTTGAATGGATAGAAACGAAAAAGACAACAGAGCGCCAATCGATCAATGATAATGAAAATCACAGAAGAAATCGAGATAGCCATTGGGAACCACCACCATATGGATGGGTAAAGTGTAATTTCGATAGTATTTATTGAATTGATTCTGAAGTTACTGGTGTTGGATGGATTCAACGAGATCATACAGGAGCACACGTTTCCTCAGGTTTTGCTGGGTTAAATCAAGCTCAATCTTCTCTCCAAGCAGAAGCTATGGGATTTTTGCAGGTACTTCAACTGATGTGGATTAAGGGGTGGAGAAAAGTATGGTTCGAGGGAGATAATTTGGAGTTAACAAATCTGATTAATCGGAAGCAAGAGCATACTGAGATTGGAAATTTGTTGATTGATATTCGGTTTTGGATGATGCGGCTACCAGAATGCTCCTTGGGACATATAAATCGAGAGAAGAATAGTGTTGCAGATATGTTATCAAAGAAAGTTTATGAAGCAGATGAATTATTTTCTATTTTTAATGTAGCTCCATCTTGGTTAATGACTCGATTGTATTATCCTTACACTATATAATCAATAATATCAGATGTTAAAAAAAACAGAGTCAAAATAAATAACGACAAGGAGAGTGTAGAATCAACGTCCGTTATAAAGGCTTTATAACTGATTTGAGTAGGATCATTACTAATTCAGAATTAAAAAAAAAATCCACCTCTCGACAGAGTGTTGAACGCAAATTGTTCAAAATGTATTTCAAGTTGGCCATAATTAATATATATAACCTAGAAAGAAGAATTTGGTGGAGATATGTAGTAAATAATTTTGGAAAATATTATTATTGGACTTATGATTTCTTTGTATGTAACTAAGAGACTACTAGATTGTTTATATAAATGTGCGAAATTAGAATTCTTTTCTTTTTAGGATTAGTAATCTATTATTTAATTTTCTTAATTTAGATGGAAAATAAGGAATTTTCCCTTTTTCTTTTATCAAATTTGATTTTTAAGATAAATTTAAATTTTCTATTTTACTTTTTTTTTGTTTAGTAACTTTACCTTTTAAGATTAGGAATCAATTATATTTTTTCTGAATTTTATTTTTTCCCCTTTTTATTAACTTTGGCTTTTAGGATAAATTTACATTTTCTATTTTTCCTTTTTATTTAGTAACTTAACCTTTTAGAATTAAGAATCGATTATAAATTTCCTCTTATTGTTAGTATTATGTGGCAAAATCTAATTGAAAGTTCTTTCTACACATATCAAAATCTGATCGATCGACTTGATACGTATCACGATCAGGTGAGTTACTAACTTTGAAACATTAAGCTTTATATAATGAGATTTGTTTAAAATTTTGCTAATGGAAATAAATATTTGTTTGTTAAAGTTGATATACTTCGGGTGCAAATGGTTAACACATTAAAAAAAAAAAAATGAAATTGACTATTCTTTTTTTATTCCTCTAAACATCAACTATTAAGATTAAATTTACATTCCTCACAAAAAAAAAGTGAAAAATAAACCTAATTCCACTAGAATTTGTTCCTCTATCACAGAGGAGAGGAAAACGTTAAAAGAAATAGTCATAATTCCACTAATTTTTTTCCATTATCATTATTCTTTTTATTTCTCTCATTCCTCTCACTCACAACCATTTGCACTCTTCTTTTTTAAAAAAAAAAATAATCTAGATCAAAACCTTTAAAACAAAAAAAAGTTAAGCCTCAAATATCATGGGCTCCGGGGCGATCGCACCGCTCACCCTCCTAGTTGGGACGGCACTGCCTTTATAACTTATTTGAGTAGGATCATTACTAATTCAGCATTAAATAAAATCCACCTCTGGACAGAGTGTTGAACGCAAACTGTTCAAAATGTATTCCAAGTTGGCCATAATCAATCTTTTGACGTG
>PKMM01011701.1:0-22388 GCA_002933915.1 Eutrema heterophyllum | reverse complement strand
TCTTAACCCCATATGGATTGACATCTCAAGTGCTACAATGACATGAGTACACTTGGATAATTGAAATCAAAAAATATCCCGTATCAGTAGCATGGATGGATCACATATTGCTGAGGTTCAAGCTAAGTTGGATTCTGTGCACAATATTTTAATGGGCAAGGCGATGAAGGCTGTTCATTTTGCTGATGAGGTTGAGACTTTCAATGAAGATAAAGTGGAAGATGTTAACTACATTGGTGGTTCTGGTTTTCAAGGTCAGAGAAATCAATACCACCAGAATAACAACAGAAACTTCACCAACAATGCTCCGCAAGGAGGGTACAAGTCTGACGTCAATCCAACTGGTTTTGGGTCAAATCAATTTGCCCAGAAATCATTCCAGAGCAGTGGCTATACCAGGAACTATGGGAGTTCGTCTTATCAACCTCTGCCTGCTAAAACCCTAGAGAGCAAGGTTGAGTCTATGCTTGAGCAGCCTATTCAAGGACAACAGAAGATAACAGTGGATTTCAATGGGAAGATGGATGCTATGTACACATATCTGAGTGGAAAGATCGAGGCTCTCAGTATTCATTAGAAGAAGCTGGAAACTCAGGTTTCCCAAACTGCAAGTGCTGTGAAGAGACAAGAAGGTTTTCTTCCAGGGAAAACAGAAGATCCAAGGGCACACATCAATGCAATCACCTTGAGGAATGGAAAAGAGGTCAATCCATGAGTGAAAATTGGCCTAACTGTTGGAAATTTCGTCGATCTTGACGATGAAGATTCAGAAAATCCCAGGGTATCGACCGACACCACCAAATGTCGATCGACACCAGTGCATATACTTTCACGGGACATCTCAAAACCCCGTGTATCGATCGATACCACCCCTGTATCGATCAACACTGACCCTGCAGTTGAGAAGACACATGAGTTGACGCCAGAGAGGGTTTAGAAACCGAGGATAGCTTACCCTAGGCCTATTGAGAAGACTAAGAAGGAGGTGGAAGACTCTAGATGCAAGGATATAATGGATAAGTTGATTGTTAAGCTTCCTTTTATCGATGCTATCAAGACTTCCCCAGCCTTCAGGAGATATGTCAAGAGGATGGTATCAAGCAATGTGAACCTTGAGGAAGGTGTCTTGATGATTACTCATGAGTGCAGTGCGATTCTGACCAACAAGATCCCAAAGAAGCTACCAGATCCAAGGAGTTTTGTGTTGGATTGTACGATCTTCACCGAAAGATTTGAGCGTTCTCTATGTGATCTTGGCTCAAGTGTGAACCTCATGCCATACTTAGTTGCTCTACGGATGGGGATGACAGACTTCAAGTCCACTAGGATCTCACTGATACTTGCTGACCGCTCAGTTAGACTTCCTGAAAGATTGCTCGAAGATGTTCCGATTAAGATTGGGAATTGCTTGATCCCAACTGACTTCATTGTCCTGGAGTATGATGCAGAGCCCATAGATCCTCTTATTCTGGGAAGGCCATTCCTAGCAACAGTTGGTGCTTTGATTGATTGCATGAATGGGAAGATAGCTCTTAACATCGGTGATTTGGTCATAACTTTTAACATGGAGAAGATGATGAAGAGACCAACCATCGATGGGCAGACTTTCTTTGTTGATACCTTCAGTGACATAGCTAAAGAGTATTTTCTGGAGATGCATCCTGAGGATCCATTAGAGAGGGCGTTGGTCTGTTCAGCTGATTCAAAGGTGTACTTGAGTGATGTTGCTGCTGGATATGCCAAGATGCTCGACACAACTGGAGCAGTATCGACCGACACCACTGAGGGTATCGATCGACACCATGCGCGATCACCAGAGAAGTTGGCCGAAACTTCTGCAAAGGCTGCTGTGCTTGGTGATTGGAGTGAGGAGAAGGCTCCTAAGGTGGAACTCAAACCGCTTCCAGCCAATTTGAGGTATGTCTTTCTTGGTTCGAATTCCACATACCCAGTGATCATTAATGCTTCCTTAAACAACGCAGAGATTACCTTACTGCTGAGCAAGCTGTGCAAGTATCGCAAAGCTTTTGGCTATTCTCTTGATGACATTTCAGGTATATCTCCATACTTGTGCATGCATAGGATTCACCTTGAGGACGAGTCAAAGTCTTCGATTGAGCATCAGAGGAGACTGAATCCGAACTTAAAAGAAGTGGTCATGAAGGAGGTGATGAAGCTCTTGGAAGCAGGGGTTATCTATGCCATTTCAGACAGCTATTGGGCCAGTCCAATTCACGTTGTGCCTAAGAAAGGAGGGATCACTGTGGTGAAGAATGAGAAGGATGAGCTGATCCCTACAAGGACAATCACTGTGCATCGAATGTGTATTGACTACATGAAGTTGAATGCAGCCACAAGGAAAGATCACTTCCCATTACCATTCATTGATCAGATGCTGGAGAGGTTGGCGAGTCATCCATACTACTGTTTTCTTGATGGATACTCATGTTTCTTTCAGATTCCGATACATCCAGATGACCAAGGGAAGACGACCTTTACATGTCCTTATGGCACATTCGCCTACAGAAGAATGCCCTTTGGATTATGTAATGCTCCAGCCACCTTTCAGAGATGCATGATGTCTATCTTCACATACATGATTGAGGACTTCATGGAGGTATTCATGGATGATTTTTCAGTGTATGGATCATCATTCAAGAGCTTTCTGGATAACTTGTGCAAGGTGCTACAGAGGTGTGAAGAGAAACACTTGTGCAAGGTGCTATTGGGAAAAGTGTCACTTTATGGTTCAGGATGGCATCGTTCTTGGTCACAGGGTTTATGAGGCTGGGATAGAGGTTGACAAAGCCAAGATATAAGTCATGACAAGCCTCTAACCACCGACATCTGTGAAGGACATTCGAAGCTTCCTTGGTCATGCTGGGTTTTACAGGAGATTCATCAAGGATTTCTCAAAACTAGCCCGCACACTCACCGCCCTATTGTGCAAGGAGGTCAAATTCGACTTTACCTCTGAGTGCCTTGCAGCTTTTGAGGAGATTAAGAAGGCGTTGGTGAGTGCTCCTATTGTGCAACCTCCGGATTGGACTCTGCCTTTTGAGATTATGTGCGACGCTAGTGACTTTGCAGTTGGTTCTGTTTTGGGTCAGAGGAAGGATAATAAGCTGCATGTTATCTACTATGCTAGTAAGACGTTGGATGATGCTCAGCGTAACTACAGCACCACAGAGAAGGAATTACTTGCAGTCGTTTTCTCCTTTGAGAAATTTCGGTCCTACTTGATTGGGAACAAAGTGATTGTTCATACAGATCATGCTGCTCTCAAATATCTGCTGCAGAATAAGGATCTCAAACCTCGCCTTTGTCATTGGGTCCTTTTGCTTCAAGGCTTTGATATTGAGGTCAAGAACAAGAAGGGCATAGAGAATGGGGTAGCTGACCATCTTTCGCGGATAAGGATCGATGAAGACGTGCCTATTGATGACTTCTTACCAGAGTGGATTTCAAAGTGTTCCTGCCGAAAATCTGCAATTTTCACGAACTGCTGGTGTTGGTATCGATCGACACTCACCTAGTATCGATCGATACCCTACGATTTTCGGACTTGTTTTGTCTGTGGATCATGCTGGTGTTTCTGAAGGGTATCTAGCTGCTGTAACTGTTCCAGATCAACCATGGTATGCTGATATTGCCAACTATCTTGTTGCAGACATCGAGCCAAAGCATCTCAAGAAATATGACAGGAAGAAGTTTGTGAGTGACATAAGGAGATTCTTTTGGGACGAGCCTTACTTGTACAAACACTGCTATGATGGGATGTACATGAGATGCATTGCAGAATCTGAGGTACCTGAAGTTCTGTTTCATTGTCATGGGTCTGAGTATGCTGGACACTTTGCTACTTTCAAGACAGTGTCCAAGGTTCTTCAAGCAGGCTTCTGGTGGCCTACTATGTTTAAGGATGCTCATGCTTTTGTCTCGCAGTGTGATGTTTGTTAGAGGAGGGGGGAAGATTAGTAAAAGACATGCGATGCCACAGAACTTCATCCTTGAGGTTGAGGTTTTTGATTGTTGGGGCATCGATTTCATGGGTCCCTTTCCTTCATCATATGGGAACAAGTACATCTTGGTTGCTGTGGACTATGTGTCTAAGTGCGTGGAAGCGATTGCTAGTCCAACCAATGATTCTTCAGTGGTCCTTAAGCTTTTCCAAAGTATCATCTTCCCTCGATTTGGAGTACATAGGATTGTTATCAGTGATGGAACTCACTTTATCAACAAGGTCTTCGAAAAGCTGTTGAAGAAGCATGGTGTGAATCATCGCGTGGCTACTCATTATCATCCTCAGACTAGTGGGCAGGTTGAAGTCTCCAACAGGCAGATCAAGAAAATTCTGGAGAAGACAGTGGGTACTACTAGGAAGGATTGGTCTGCAAAGCTAGATGATGCACTGTGGGCTTACAAGACTGCTTTCAAGAGACCACTTAGGACTACACCGTTTCACTTGCTGTATGGGAAAGCGTGTCACCTTCCACTGGAAATCGAGCATAAGGCAGCCTGGGCTACAAAGATGATGAATTTTGACACCAAGTCTGCTGCTGAGAGGCGATTGATCCAGCTGAATGAGCTGGATGAGATTAGGCACCACGCCTATGAGAACTCGAGGCTGTACAAGGAGTGGACTAAGGCGTATCATGACAAAAAGATCATCTCCAGACATTTTGAACCCAATGACCAGGTACTTCTGTATAACTCTCGTTTGCAATTGTTTCCTGGAAAATTGCGTTCTCGTTGGTAAGGTCCTTTCACAATCAAGTAGGTCAAACCACATGGTGCAGTTGTCCTGATGAGTTCTACAGGCGAAGAGTTCACTGTCAATGGACAAAGGGTGAAACACTACTGGGCGAAAGCCGAGATTCCTAGAGGACACATAGTGCCTCTAGATGATGCACCCACCGCCTGAACGTACGCCAAGTCAAGCTAGTGACGTAAAACATGCGCTTGGTGGGAGGCAACCCACTGGTGAGTCTGTATATACGTTTTTTATTTTTGTCATTTTTTGTTTTTGTGTCTTGTGTCTTTGTGTGAATCAGATGAACATGTGTTGTGTCAACCGATACCATTCTGGTATCGATCGACACAAGGAGGAACAGAGATTGCATCTACCCATGATCCGCGTATCGATCGATACCAGGTTGTGTGTCGGTCGACACCCCTACCCCAATCCGGGAATTTCTTGTTTTTCACGATCCCACTCAGTTCTTTTGGTTTCTTTTACCAACTCTAGGCTAGTGTTGTTTAAGTCTGGGGGAGGTAGTTGCTGAAAATGTTTTTGTTTTTCTTAGAGTCAGTCGTTTTTGAGTCAAAAGTTGTTTTATTGAGTCAAAATTTGTTGGAGATGATGATCTTTTTCTTGAATCTATTGTTCTGACTTTACTTCTAAGTGACCATTGTTACAGAATCAGTTCTAGATCGGACTAATGAAAAATCTAAAGGCTAACCAGTTAACTAGAAGACACCCATGTTTCCAGCAGAGTCCATTAAAGCCTGAGCCAAATTTTTGCACTTCATCGATGTGGTTGATATCCATAGAGCTTGATTCCTCATTCATATCTGACAAAGGAACCCATGTGTTTAAAGTAATGGTATCTCTCTCCCTTGTTATAAGTTAATAAATAAGAGCATAAAAAGATGAAATGATTTTCTTCTGAGTAGAGGGCTAGGAAAATTTCCAGCGATCCCATTATTCTACTTGTGAAGGAATGATCACACAAAGGTTGGAAGCGAGGTTAGGAAAATTTCCCGTGATACCACTATTCGCCTACGCCTTTGATACATAGAGAGGGAAGNAAAAAAAAAAAAAAAAAAAAAAAAAAAGAACATGATGAGAAACAAGTCTGGGGGAGAGAAAACAATACCAAAAGTGTGA
This sequence comes from Eutrema heterophyllum, assembly GCA_002933915.1. Taxonomy (NCBI): domain Eukaryota; kingdom Viridiplantae; phylum Streptophyta; class Magnoliopsida; order Brassicales; family Brassicaceae; genus Eutrema; species Eutrema heterophyllum. The sequence goes on along the minus strand of PKMM01011701.1, from coordinate 16,498 downwards.
AAATCAGCTGGTTCTTTTGTCATGATATTGTATGAGAACGAATCTAGAAAGTTCTTGGTATTGGGTACATCAATGAAACTGGCGATGAGGGCTTTATTGGATAATGCTGAGAAATAATGTGTGTAGTCTGGGAAGCTGCGAATGTCTACGGAGAAGTACATGGTGGTTAGATTTGGAACTGGTTACGTGAAATGTGGAGCACTAAGGAAAAGTGTCATTGCAATGTTTCAAGAACATGTGAGTCTCCGTGTTTTTCAAACCTTTTTTCTCTTGTTTAGCTTTCTGTTTGCTTGAGGGCAAGCAAATGCTAAGTCTGGGGGAGTTGATATATATCATGGTTTTTACCCATTTTTAACCGTGATATAAGTCTTATTTATAGAGTCTTTCTAGTATTTTGGAGTCTTTTCGAGTCTTTACATGTTTAGGTACGTTTGGAGCTGAATTGGAGAAATTGGAGCATTTTGGAGCCAAGCAAGGATCATGTAGCTGAAGGATCGAGTTGAAGTCCTGGTGTCGACCGACACCAGCCTGAAGAGTCGACACAGAAGCTTGGTATCGATCGATACCACTTATGGTGTCGGTCGATACCCATCGCATGAAGAGAAGGATCGCGACTTTTTACAAGTCTTATGAAATTGCACCTTGGCCCAGAAGACTTTAATAATTACAAGAAGCCCCGGAATGTGTTTTAGGATTATAATTAGGTTTTTCAGCCACTTTTGTTGGAGGCAATTATTTTACTTTTGGTTTTCTGTGAGAGAGCTTTCTGAGAGATACAAGTCTGAAACTCTGTTTGTCCGAGAGAAGATTTCGAACCCTTGTTAACTCTCATCTTATTTATTTATTTCAGAAATTTATTCAGTTATGTTTATTGTTTCAATCTCCATGTCTGAGTAGATCTCCTGTTAGGTTTAGAGTTCTCATAAGGGATTTCATTGAATGCTAGGTTAATTAGTTGGTTAGGATTCATAATCTGAATTAGTTCTTCACCTTAGGTTGTTCTTAAAGCTAATTCTAGATTGATCACCTGGAACTTAGATCTTAGGTTAATCGATTAGGCACGACAGTGCAATTGATAATCTGATAGAATTTAGGGTGAGCAAAATAACTATCTGCAAAGAGATTTGGTTTAGTTGTTTTGTGAACAGATCAAACCTGGACTTAAAGCTAGTTTAGTCTTTAGGATTTGCAAAGAGATTTGGAATTCTAAGATTTAGACTTAGATAACTCTCGCAACGACAGTTGGTTAGTTATAGTTTAGTGATTTGAGTTCAAGAACCGGGCTTAATCTGAACCCTGACCAGTTAGTTTATCTGCATTCTCTGATTTCCTGAGAAATACCCTGAACCTATCTTTCCTCCATCGAATTTACAACCATTTAATTTACGATTATTTCTTTCAATTACATTGATCACTTAGCTTAATTCAAATCTTTAAAATCTATTGTGATTCTTGAGTCTCTGTGGATTCGACCCCTAAATACTACAATCGACAAAGCTGTTAGTACTTTAGGGTATTACATTTGAGCTTATCAAACTTGGTACCGTTGCCGGGGACTCTAAATTCGCCATTAGATTTCAGCTTAAGAATTTTGACTAAGTTCGACGGTGTCGATCGATACCCAACTGGTGTCGATCGATACCCAACTGGTGTCAGTCGATACTCATCGTATTCTTTTTTTGATTTTCGTTACACGATATGGACAATATTCTTCAAGAACCCAATGAATCTATGCACGAAGATGAGGGGTACTACGTAGTTTCCGATCTCGATGGAGAACCGTGATCAAATTGGTTATAAAGAAGAAGTCATTAAATAAAAGTCTCTTGGACTCTCAAGCTCATGTCATCAAAAAATAATATCAAGGAGAAGAAGGATGATAAGTAAGATTTTTCTTAAGAATCAGTCCTTAAGCTTACTCATATCATTGTAGTACTTAAGGTGTCAATCCAATTGGGGTTTAGTTCAATGCAACAAGAATGCAAGAAACTCTCTAATTCAAGCAAACAAAGGGTTTTGGTTTTATCTAGCAACCTAATGATTCGAATTGAAAGCAAGCAAACAAGTAAAGAGCTAAACAAGATTGAGACAATGATTAAAAAGAGGATCTTCGGGTGAGGCAATTGATTTAGGGGAATCTCAAGCTAAGCAATGATGTTTATACAATCACACAAGTGCATTTCTTTAATCCTAGAACACTAATCAAGATTAATCTAATCTCTTAGCACTAATCACTTCACTAATTACCCTATCAAGATCAAATTTTCATTTGTGAACAAGTAATTAGCAAGCATTAAACACAAGTTCCATAAGCCAAAATTCATCTTAGACAATCATTCTCATGAGCTAAGTATGAAAAGCTCTTATTACATAAACTTTAGATTGCATAAAAACTCAACATATTTCTTACAAAAATCTAAGAACCCTAAAAGGAGGTTTTTGTTGCCAAAGAAAAAGAGAAAAGAAAGCATAGATCATCAACGTATCTCAATATGACTCTAACTTCTCTAGACTTATCGCAAGTCCTATTTTTTTACTCTTGATTCTAAACAAGTATCCGCATGCTTTCTTATCAACCAACTCCCTACATTCAATTTCATTCAAGCGTGTAGTCTCACAAATGGGCAATTGATCTAGTCCAATAAGCTCGATAGAAAAAGCTTGTAATGTATAAGAGGCGGTTCATGTAATTGTGGCTACTCTCAAAATCAAACGCAAGTCATTATACAAAGCAATAGAGAATGAGAAACAATTTATGCATACAAGATGTTCTTTCATTGTTCTACCCTTCCTAAAACTTTTCATCTAATTCCCGAACTTGACAAGCAATTTACATTTTTTTTTCTTTCTTTCAAAACTCTTCTTAACCACAAATGTTTAAACTCAAAACGCAAACCACATCAAACCACAACCCTTTCTACACCTTAGTTACTAGGGAATTTCTTTCTTATCTCTTGTTTTTTTTTCTTTTATTCCTCATTTGAGATTTTTCACAAGAGTACTGCTTTTTTTTTATATTTCTCATCCCCTAGAACTTCTTATCACAACATGGTTTTGCTATTTCTTTCTTATTCAACTTCCCATTTCTCATTCTCAAACCAATCCCACAAATCCCAACCAATAACCCTTGTAAAACCCTATCAATTAGAAGAAAGAGCTTGTCGTTTATATCTTGAAAGATTTTGCACATGATAGCGCATAGAAAAGACCTCACTCAACAATTAGCACAAGGGTTTAAAATGAAAGATTTTGGGCTTTGGGTGTGGAACCATCGATCTTAAAAAGAAAGATGGCCATCCGAGTTAACAAGTGTGGCACAAAATGATAAGATAACTCGAATGTTCATGTAAAACCATGATTAAGATCTAAAGCCCAAGAGTGAGATAATAAAAGTTCATTTTCGTCTGATAAAAATGGAGTTGATATCAAATCTAGCAAGCATCAAAAAGACAATGGATTTCAAGCGGAGAGATCAAAGTACGAAGTTTTCAAGTCTTTTGAAATCGTTTAAGCAATATAAAACCATTATCGAGGGTATCACAATAAAGGCTAAGCATATATCTTTTATGAATTCTCATGCACATGAATGCAACCTATATGATCTTTTTTTTTTGATTTTTTTTTTATGCAATTGAAAATAATATAAAAATATAAAAATAAGAGTTTGGGTTGAGCCCCACTCTTACAAGAAGAAAACTTAGGGTTTATTACAGCATAAGAGGGGTATTTATAGAAAAATGTGTTAAGAGGGGTATTTGGTCCGTTTTGGCTTCTTATCAGTCCATTTTGGATTTCTATCGGTCCTTTTTATCGGCCATATGGCCGATATAAACTTTATCAGGGAGCTTTCATACTCAGATGCATCCTCCTTCGCGGCAGAGTTGATACGTGTCCACTAAATCGGCTGTAACTGCTTCAATACAACCCATAATGAGTTGAAAGCATTCTCATTGGAAAGCTAACTCAATTTCATACAACTTTGATGAAGAGATCCAAAACTAAATTCAAAGGGAAGGCTTCCATCCGAGTTGATCTTCCAAACACGTATCCTCGATGCTTGATATTTGATTTATCGGCCACTTTATATCGGCCATATGGCCGATAAAATGGCTTGGCAGGATCAAATTCTTCAAAACTTCATTTGATGATTATATCGGCCACTTATATCAGTCAAGTCTCAAGAGGAATCCAAATCCTAATCCTAATGATCAATGCTAAATCCCCCGGCAACAGCGCCAAGAATTTGACCTAAATCATCATCATTTAACCATCAATCAACCAAATCAAGCATAATCCAAAATCCAACAAAAAGTCAACTATCTAAGAACATGAAGAACACAAGAGAAACATGAATAGAAATGAAGAACAAGAATCAAATAAGTATAATATAAAGATAGAGTGAAAAAATCTTCTCTAGAATGGCATTTGTATGAAGAACAATCCAAGAACCTCAAGAAAAGAGATTTTGGGTCGGGCCCTACTCGTACAAGAAGAAAACTTAGGGTTTATTACAACATAAGAGCGGTATTTATAGAAAAATGTGTTAAGAGGGGTATTTGGTCCGTTTTGGCTTCCTATCAGTCGATTTTGGTTTTCTATCGGTCTTCTTTATTGGCTATATGGCCGATATAAAATTTATCAGGGAGCTTTCATACTCATATGCATTCTTCTTCGCGGCAGAGTTGATACGTGTCCACTAAATTGGCTGTAACTCCTTCAATACAACCCATAATGAGTTGAAACCACTCACAATGGAAAGCTAACTCAATTTCCTATAACTTTGATGATGAGCTGCAAAGTGAAATCCAAAGAGAAGGCTTCCATCCGAGTCGATCTTCCAAACACATATCCTCAATGCTTGATATTTGATCTTATCGGCCACTTTATATCGGTCATATGGCCGATAAAATGGCTTGGTAGGAGAAAATTCTTCGAAACTTCATTTGATGATTATATCGGCCACTTATATCGGTCAAGTGGCATATAGAATTCATCATCAGTCAATTCTTCATCTTTTTTTTGCTCTTCTTGCCACATTGACCTTCCATGGTTGCTATCCACACTCCTCTAACTTCTCTAACTCCAAGAACACCTGAAAATGGCTCAAACAAGCCAAAAAGCGTCCAAAGACAACCTAGGACATCTAAAATGCAATGAGACTCAATTGGCCCCTAAATGCATGAAAACATCTCAAAACTATACAAAGTGAGATTGCAACATATGAAAATAAAGCCCTAAAAACATGTAATATATGGTGTTATCAACGACCCCCCTTTTCACACAATTTTTCCGAATGAATATGAGTAATGCTGATGCAGCTTGTTTTACCGCCTCAATTCTTCTGCTATTGCCTCAAACTAATCTCAGCTGTTGAATATAACTTCTAATCTCCACGTTCCACGTGGCAATCACTCTTCCTACTCCCATTCTATTTCAGCCAGTAGAGAGTCGACGACCTCATCCTAGAAGAGGTTTGCTGATTGGATGCTCAGCTTCAAGGAGAAGTGCAACCAAATTGAATTAGAGAAGCTGCATTCCAAGAATAGGTGTTCCCTTGATTCTGGAGCCAGGTTTCATAGAAGACAGTTGGCGTCAGTCTAGAGACCCATGAGATGAGGCAATCCCGATTTCCGACAGAATACCGAGGGAATATCGAGGGAATTTTGACGGTTTTAATTTCCTCGGAAATCTGTCGGAAAATTTCTACGGTTTAAATTCCTTCGGAAATCGGTCGGAAAATTCCGATCATTTCAAGGCTGTCGGAAATCGGTGGGTAATTCTGACCGATTTCTGATGGATAAATAGCCGTAAAAAATTTCCGTCCGATTTCCGACGGATATATATATGTTCTAGTAGCCGTTATATAGCCGTTTGAAATTTAAAAATCCGTCAGAAATCCCTCGGAATTCCGTTGGAAAATTGCTTAATATTTCTCTATAAATATTTCTCCCCCTCTCATTCACAACATTCACAACAAACACAAAGCAAAAATAATTACACAATGTCTTATTTTCGATCATGGACGGATAAACCTCCGCGTGATCCCGCGACGGGGGAATTGACGGATGAGTTCGCACAAGGTGTGGAGGAGTTCATGAACTTTGCGTCAAACAATAGCATGACATCGGACTACGGTAATATGTATTGTCCTTGTACTAAATGTCGGAATCATAGATTAGTCTCGGTTAGAGAAGTAAGAAAGCACTTATATAGAACTAGATTTATGCCTGGTTACAAGATTTGGTATACCCACGGAGAAACTGATTCAATGGTGCAATATTATGGTAATTATGGTAGCACATCATATAGGTTTGGTAGTACTTCGGGAACTAGGTTAGAGGAACCAACACCGGAAGTAGATGTAAACGCAAGTTACACTCATATGGTGAATGATGCGTTTCGTGAAAATGATGAAGGATAATTGTGTGTATCCAAATCAATTACCCAAACACTCCATCATTGTAGTATTTGGGAATCAATCCAAAGGAGGCACAAGAACAACACACTCAGAATGCAAGAAATCGCTTAAGCTAAACAAACCAAAGAGATTTGGGTTTTAATCTAACAACCTAATGTAAGTGAAAGCAAATAAACAAAAGACAAGCACTAAACGAGATTAAAAATGATTAAAAGAGGATCTTTGGGCAAGACAATTGATTTGGGGAAATCTCGAGTTAAGCAATGATGTCTATCCAATCACAAAAGTGCATTTTCTTAAGCCTATAACACTAATCAAGATTTGCCTAATCTCTTAGCACTAATCACTTCACTAATTACAAATTCAAGAACAAACTCTCATTTGTGAAAATGTAATTAACAAGCATTAATCATAAGTTTTATTAGCCAAGATTCACCTTAGACATTCACTCTCATGAGCTAAGTATGAAAATCTCTTATTTAGTTCATTGGGGAATTTCATCAAACACCTTGTGTGCATGAAATTCCATATGATCTATATTAACTATCTCTAGCCTAATCTAGCATTAAAACCACTAAATAAGAAAGGAAATAACATCATTAAGCTCTAGACATCAAAGATTAGCAAAAGAAACCCCTAATCTACCAAGCCTAATGATCCAAAGACTTTCTACTCACTTACCATGAAGAACCCAACAAATCTTATGACAGAGATGTCAAATCCCATGATTAAGTTAATAAGAGATAAAAGATTAAAGAGATTAAGAAACTAAATCTTAAATTGCAGAAAAAGTAAATGGATCTCTCTTACAAATCACAAGAACAAGGTTTTTAGCCTAAGAAAAAGGATAAGAAAAGAGATAAAACAAGAAAATAGGGTTTTTGGGCTTAAATAGTGAAAGGGGGGAACCGGGTCGACCCGGGACAAACCGGGTACCAACCCAGTCGAAATGGGTCAAATCTGGTCTTGAGTGGCTTCACACCGATGTCACACCTCGGTATTGCAAGTCGGTATTAAGGACATCTGAAGTTGCAATGGTCTCGGCGAGGCGGACATGTCTCTGGTAAATCAGCTATATCTCTCAAACCACACGTCTGAATGACTGGATTCCAACTCCTGTGGAAAGATAACTCACTAGGATACAACTTTTGTGAAGACCACAGAAGCTAGTTTGGATTGGAGACGCCTCTTTCGGCCAGATCATTCAGACACCTCGGGTGAGCTCGGCTGGTTTGGGTCAGAAACTGTCTTGAGGAGGTGCACCGATGTCACACCTCGGTGTAGCACCTCAGTGCTAAGGGAAATTTGATCCTGTTGTCACACCGAGCAGTTACACCGACTTGTGACCTCGGTGTAGTCCCCTGAAGCTTCAACACCGATGTCACAAGTCGCTGTTGGGCGGAACTGTCTCGGCAGGCGGATATGTCTTTAGTAAAACCGCAATATCTCCCGAACCATATGTCCGAATGGCCTCAATCCAACTCCGGTAGACAGCTAACTCCTTCCTCTACATCTTCCATGAATACCATTAAAGCTGAATCGGACTGGAAACCCTTCATCCGACCTGTTCGTTCGGACATTCCGGACGGACTCTTCCTTCCCTTATGCTCCATAACTCCAAAGATCATCTATTGTCTCCAAAACACCTAGAAACACTCCAAATGCATGAAAGATTCACTAGGACCTAATGCAAACACCTAATACTATAATTTATACCAAAATGCTATAAAAACTATGAAAGACACATGCATGAGACCCGAAACACTAACATGAATGCATGCTAAAAGAGGTAAAATATGGGATTATAAGAAAACATAGCATCATATCATGTTGAGGATGGTAACAGGATAGAGGAACCAAATTTAGAAGCGCGGAAGGTTTTTGATATGCTAGATGCGTCTAAGCAGCCATTATACAAAGGATGTAGAGATGGAATATCACCTCTATCAACTGCAAGTAGGTTGATGACTATAAAGACGGATTTCAACTTAGCCGAGGATTGTGTTGATGCGATAGCTGATTTTGTTAGAGATATCTTACCTGAAGATAATATTTCACCGGCTTCATACTACGAGATTTAGAAGCTTGTAGCTGGTCTTGGATTACCGTATCAGATGATAGATGTGTGCATCGACAACTGTATGATCTACTAGGGAAAGGACGAAAACCGGTTGAAGTGTCGCTTTTGTCACAAACCTCGGCTAAGTTGATACAGGTGGCAGAGTACATGTTCCACATAAACGGATGTGGTATTTGCCCCTAGCTGATAGGTTGAAGAGGTTATATCAATCCGAGCGCACGGCAGGACCTATGAGATGGCATGCAAAACATAACTCATATGGAAGGATTGCGCATCCCTCAGATGCAGAAGCATGGAAACATTTTCAAGAGATTTATCTTAGTTTTGTGTGTGAGCAAAGGAACATATACCTCGGGTTATCTATGGATGGATTCAACCTTTTTGGAAAGCATGAGAGGCAATATTTGTTATGGCCAGTAATCGTCACACCTTACAATTTGCTACCAAATTTGTGCATGAAACGAGAGTTTTTTTCCTCACGATCCTCGTCCCTAGTCCAGAGCAACCTAAGAGATCCCTCGATATTTTCTTACAGCCATTAATTTATGAGTTGAGAATGTTGTGGAAAAATGGTGTTGAAGCGTTCGATGTTTCCCTGCAACAAAATTTTATGATGTGTGCGGTACTTATGTGGACCATACGTGATTTCCCAGCATACGGTATGCTATCTGGATGGTCGACGCATGGAAGGTTGACGTGTCCGTATTGTCAAGATAACACTGATGCGTTCCAATTGAAGATCGGACGTAAGACTTCTTGGTTCGATTGTCATCGACGATTTCTACCGCATGATCATCCATATCGTCGGAGCACAACATTGTTTAGAAAGAACAAATTTTTTTTTGATGGTCCACCTCCTGAGTTAGATGGAAATTATATTATGACTCAGATGAGAGATTTTGGTGCTGAGAAAACAGTTTCATGCGGAGGTAATGGGCATTATCCCGTTGACGGTTGTGGTAATGAGAATTTCCGAGGGATTTCCGACGGATACTGAAATTTTATTGTTTTACACTCGAAAAAATGCCAAGTGTAAAACATCAAAATATCAAGGTCCGTCGTAAATCCTTAGGAAATATCCGACGGATTTCCGACGGTTTTAGATATTTACCAAGATAAGATCGTACGTGTTGACTGGCCAATAAGAATGCATGCAATTTCAAGGTCAGTCGGAAATCCCTTGGAAATTTCCGAGGGATTTTCGACGGATCCTGAAATTTACCCGCAAATTTAAACATCGAAACGTAAATTGGTCAAAATCGAGGCGGTTAATTAAATTTGATTTCCGACGGATTCCCGAGGGAAAGGGTCCGTCGGAAATCTTTAATCATATCAATGCAATTCGTCTTCTTTTCTTTCATTTTTTGCGATCTTCTTCTCCTCTCTTCTCCTTCTCTCCGATTCTCTTCTTCATCTTCTTCTTCTTTTCTCCGATTCTCTTCTTCATCTTCTTCATCTTCTTCTTCTCCACGCCGTCGCGAGCCACGCCGCCGCCGCCGGAGCTCTCCTTTCCACCGCCGTCCACGCCAAAAAAGCTATGTAAGCAAATTTTTTTTTTTGATTTAGAATTAGAATTAGATAGTTGAATTTGTGGAATTAGGTTAGGTTGTTAATTAGGTTGTTAGATTTTATTTGTGATTAGATTTCATTAGGTTAATTAGGTTGTTATTTTTTGTTGAATTTGTGATTATATTTATAAATAGAATTTATCAAAAAACGTTTTTTGAAAATATATTTATAAATATAATTTTATAAAACGTTTTTTTAATAAATGAATTTTGTAAAAACGTTTTTAATAAATATATGTTGTAAAATCGATTTTTTATAAATGAATTTTGTAAAAACGTTTTTAATAAATATATGTTGTAAAAATGTTTTTTATAAAAACATATTTTTAAAACGTTTTTCACATATAAAAAACGTTTTTATATATTTATTTATTAAAAACTTTTTAAATAAATGTATTTTTAAAAAATGTTTTTCATAAATGGAAATTTTTTTAATGTATTTTTTCATTATCAAGTCGGTTATGAAGATGTTACACTCCATCCTCGACAAACCGCACAAGAAATTTTTGGATGTTCCGTCAGACGAAAAAAACATGTGGTTTCACACGTTTGCGGAAAGTTTTAATTTATTTAAATTTTTGTTATATATTTTGAGATTTTTTAACATCTTTAATTCTATTTCTTTTGTAACAAGAATTTACTTGGAAGTGAACCATCACGAAAATGGTGGAGACGGAATTTTTCAAGGAGGCGGCCATGCAATTCTCGCGCAACATGTACGAGTGGAAGCAAGTTTGGAGAAAAGGGGTGGATAAGCCAAATGGCTTGAACGCGGAGGTCTGGCAGGACTACATCCCGTACTGGGAAGAGCCCGAAACCGAAGCTCTCTCTCATACTAACTCCAAGAACCGGAAGAGTCCCCAAGAAAGGATGGGACCCGCTGTCCACAACAACGGGGCGAAGAGTTTCAAAAAAACCAAAATCGAAATGGTAAGTATTTTGGTGTTTTTAGTTATTTTCAAATATCGTTATTAATATATTTTATTATTTACTAACGGTTTTAGTTATTTTCTAGACGGAAGAAGACGGCGAAGTTCCGGATCACCTGAAAGTGATGGTGAGGACGCACACGAACAAGAAGACCGGCCGAATTCAAGATCCTGCCGCAGGGAGATCGTCGAAAAGATGACGAAGGCGCAAGACGAGATCCTGACCCAAAGATCGCAAGACAGATTCAGCGCTTCCAACTACCTCAGTCGGGTCGAGATCAACGACCTAGTGCTCGGGGTAAGTAATAATTATAGATTATCATTTCAATTTAGATATTTATTTCTTAATAAAACCTAATGTTTTATTATTTTTTTTTTTTGGAGGAGGTACCCGTTAAAAAAGGTCGTCGGCCAGGGTTGGATAACATTGCGACCCAACGAACATCTTCTTCGGTCGGTTTCCTGATGGATGAAGACATTATCCGGCAAAACGAAGAGCTCAAGGAGAAGGTCACGGCTTTGGAGGACGAGCTCTCGACTCAGAAAACAAAGAGCGGGAAATTAGCGAATTACTTTAAATCGAAGTTCGATGATTTCCCTCCTGATTTATTTTGATTTAGTTTTTTTTTGTCATTTTCCAACAATTTCGAAAACCTTTAATAATTATTTAATTTTATAAGATTTTTAATTATTAATTAATTTTTCATTTTCGTTTTTATAAATTATTTCATTATTTAATAATTAAAAATTCGATTTTTAAATATAATAAATATTAAATAATTTTTTTAATCTGTCGGAAATTACCGAGGGATTTCCGACGGATTCGGTGGATCGACCAAATCACAACCTCGATCGATCCCAACTTTTTTGGATCGATCGATCCTAAATCCCTCGGAAACCCGTCGGTATTTTGGCCGTCGGGAATCCCTTAGAATTGTTCCTGACGGACGTGCCGTCGGAAATCCCTCGGAATTATCCCGGACGGAATGGCCGTCGGAAATCCCTCGGAATCATCCCGGACGGACTTGACCTCGGAAATCCCTCGGAATTTTCCCGAGAGTACTAGGTCCGCGGAAATCCGTCGGGTAATTTAGCCCTCGGAAATCCGTCGGAAAGGTCCGACGGATTTCAATTTCCGACGAGATGGATCCGACGGCTCAAATCCGTCGGAAATCCTTATGGAAAGGCTCTTTCCGATGGGGTACCGACGGATTTGGCCGTCCGGAATGGGCAGTTTTCTTGTAGTGTCAACCAAGGAAGAGCTCTCATCGAAAATCTTGCAATGGCTAACACTACAAGAAAATAGTGTTTTCGCGACTACAGTTTGCGACTACACACACAGTCGTAAAGTTTTACGACTACTTAGCGACTAATTAGCGACTAGGTTACGACTTCAAAAATACAGTCACACCATAGACGGTCATTTACGACCAACCGTTTTAGTCGCATATTGGTCGTTAATTTACGACCACTCTACGACTACCGTCGAGTCGGAAAACTTTAGTCGCAAAATAGTCGCTACGTTTGCGACTAAATTACGACTTTTGCGGCGGGTCGCAAAACAGTCGTANCGAAAATCTTGCAATGGCTAACACTACAAGAAAATAGTGTTTTCGCGACTACAGTTTGCGACTACACACACAGTCGTAAAGTTTTACGACTACTTAGCGACTAATTAGCGACTAGGTTACGACTTCAAAAATACAGTCACACCATAGACGGTCATTTGCAACCAACCGTTTTAGTCACATATTGGTCGTTAATTTACGACCACTCTACGACTACCGTCGAGTCGGAAAACTTTAGTCGCAAAATAGTCGCTACGTTTGCGACTAAATTACGACTTTTGCGGTGGGTCGCAAAACAGTCGTATGTTGGTCGTAAAATAACAGCATTGAACACGTTTATTCTTGTTGCACCTACTTGTATCTACTTTAGTCGCAAAATAGTCGCTACGTTTGCGACTAAATTACGACTTTTGCGGCGGGTCGCAAAACAGTCGTATGTTGGTTGTAAAATAACAGCATTGAACACGTTTATTCATGTTGCACCTACTTGTATCTACTTTTTGCGACTACCACTCGTAGTCGGACAGCAGTCGCTATGTAGTCGCAAATCAGTCGTAAAAATGTCTATAAATAAAAACTTGAGACCATCGTTCTCCTCATTCTCACAATCTCCTCATTCTCATAAACGAAAAAATCGAATTTTAGAAGAGAAACCGTTTTTTGTTTTTATAATGTCGGGAAATTACAATTATAGTAATTTTTGGGAGTGGATGTATAAGCGAATCGATGAAGAGACGGGAAATTTCTCGGTAGAGTTCACCACGGAGGTGGATCAATTCATGGCATTTGCAAATAGCCAGTCTCTAGCGCAGAACAATGGCGGTAAGTTTTACTGTCCTTGTAGTGTTTGCAAGAACAACAAATTTCTCCCGGGGCCTAGAATTTGGAATCATCTGTATAGTAGAGGATTTATGCCAGATTATTATGTATGGTATAAGCATGGAGAAGAAATATCTATGGATTTAGGTCCGAGTTATGTTGATCCTACGCATTTAAGTGGGAGTAGTGAATTGGGTAATGTAGTAGAAGATAGATATGTGGATATGGTGAATGATGCATTTCGTGATAACGTGAGTTTTGATAACTATCATCAAGGTGTTACTAGTTATCAGAATGTAGAAGAACCGGTACGTAACCATTCAAAGAAATTCTACGACTTGTTAAAAGGAGCAAATACTCCATTATATGATGGTTGTCGTGAAGGTCACTCGCACTTATCCTTAGCCGCTCGAGTCATGCAAGATAAGGCAGAATATAATATGAGTGAAAAGTTAGTGGATTCGGTTTGCGGAATCTTGACAGACTATTTACCAGAAGGAAACCAGGCAACCGGTTCACATTACGAGACATAAAAATTGATGCGCAATTTAGGTCTCCCATATCATACAATTGATGTTTGTATTAACAATTGTATGATCTTCTGGAAAGAAGACGAGAACGAAGCTAAATGTCTGTTTTGTGGTAAACAAAGATGGAAGCCTCAGAACGACCGGCGTAGAACCAAAGTAGCATACAGTCGTATGTGGTATCTACCTATTGCTGACAGATTAAAGAGAATGTATCAAAGCGAGAAGACTGCAGCGGCAATGAGATGGCATGCCGAGCACCAAGCAAAGGAGGGAGAAATGGGTCATCCTTCTGATGCGGCGGAGTGGAGATATTTTCAAGGTCTATATCCCGGGTTTGCTGAAGAACCCCGTAACGTTTATCTTGGATTATGTACGGATGGGTTCAATCCATTTGGCATGTCTCGTAATCATTCGTTGTGGCCTGTGATCTTGACTCCATATAATTTACCCCCGGGTATGTGCATGAATACAGAGTATTTATTTCTTACTATTCTGAATTCTGGGCCAAATCATCCGCGAGCTAGTCTCGATATCTTCCTCCAACCTCTTATTGAGGAGTTAAAAGAGTTGTGGTCTAATGGCGTCGATGCATACGATGTGTCCTTGAATCAAAATTTCAATCTAAAAGCAGTGCTAATGTGGACGATAAGCGACTTTCCGGCGTATAGCATGTTATCCGGATGGACAACCCATGGTAAATTGTCTTGTCCAATTTGCATGGAAGATACAAAGTCTTTTTATCTACCTAAGGGAAGGAAGACGTGTTGGTTTGATTGTCACCGAAGATTTCTTCCTCATGGTCATCCGATGAGGAGGAATAAAAAAGACTTCCTAAAGGGAAAAGACGCTTCGAGAGAGTATCCACCTCCGTCTTTGACCGGTGAGCAAGTTTATTACGAGCGGTTGGTTGGTGTAAATCCATCGAAAACAAAAGACGTCGGTGGAAACGGTCATGAAAATAAGAAGTCGGGCTATGGGAAGCAACATAACTGGCACAAGGAAAGCATATTCTGGGAGCTACCGTACTGGAGGGACCTCAATCTCCGTCATTGTCTTGATGTGATGCATATAGAGAAGAACTTTTTTGACAACATCATGAATACTCTTATGAGTGTGAAAGGTAAATCGAAAGACAACATCATGTCAAGATTGGATATAGAACAATTTTGTTCTCGGCCACACTTACATATTGATAGTGAGGGTAAAGCTCCTTTCCCATCCTTCACATTGACAGAGGAAGCTAGAAAAAGTTTACTCGAATGTGTGAAACATGCGGTTAAGTTCCCAGATGGTTATTCGTCAGACTTAGCTACTTGTGTTGATATGGACAACCAAAAGTTTTCAGGCATGAAGAGTCATGACTGCCATGTTTTCATGGAGCGGTTACTTCCATTTATCTTTGCAGATCTCCTAGACCGGAATGTCCACCTTGCGTTATCAGGTACTTATTACGACAATTTAAAAAAAAATGATTATAGTAATTTATATATTAACTTCATACAATTTCCACGTATATTGTAGGGGTTGGAGCATTTTTTCGGGACTTATGTTCAAGAACTTTGCATAAGAGTCGCCTTCAAATTCTAAAACAGAACATCGTTTTAATCCTATGCAATTTGGAAAAGATCTTCCCACCTTCATTTTTCGATGTGATGGAACACCTGCCTATACATCTCCCCTACGAAGTTGAATTAGGAGGCCCTGTCCAGTATAGGTGGATGTATCCTTTTGAAAGGTTTTTCAACAAGTTGAAAGGGAAAGTAAAGAACAAAAGATATGCGGCAGGATCGATTGTTGAATCATATATCAATGACGAGATTACTTATTTCTCAGAGCACTACTTTGCTGGGAATATACAAACGAAATCAAGGTAAATGCTAAAATCAATCACATCATGTCCACTTTGCCATTTAACTTTTTGTATACACATGCTATATATGTATTATAATGTGAATTACTTTTTAACTCATTTGATCAGGTTAACAAGATTCGATGAAGGTAAAATCCCTGTATATCATGTCCTTGGAGTACCTTCTATATTTACTCAAGTAGGCCGTCCAAGTGGAGAAATGCATGAAATATGGCTCTCAGAGAGAGACTATCAATGCGAACATGCATATGTTTTACGAAATTGTGACTATTTTCAGCCAATTGAGAGGTATATAAGTTGGCATCTCTCCCAGATTGCGTTTTAATATATATAATCTTTGTTTAATTTCTCATATAATTTGTGTTGGTCTTATGTAGAATGTTTGAGGAATTTATTTCTGCAAAATATCCAGGACTTTCCGAAAAAGTACCCTCTGCGAAAAGAGCTGACGAATATCATTTATGGGTGAAAGAATATGTATGTCTAAAAAATATTCATAACTTTGCGTAAATTTATACTTATATATATTTACACTATTTTTTATATATATGCAGGTTACTTACTGGAACGCCACGAATCCATTTCCTACTTGAGTTCAAGAGATAATGCATGGACCTTTGAATAAGGTCAAAACCTGGCCAATGTATTTTACAAGAGGCTATTTGTTTCATGATACTAAGACTTTTCGGTCTTAAGGAGGTATCAATAACTCCAAT
>PKMM01011700.1:0-15735 GCA_002933915.1 Eutrema heterophyllum | reverse complement strand
TATATATATATATATTTGTTACGAGGACTTTTCTGTATTTTTTTATTAAGGTATTATAATTTTCTATATTTTTATTAAGGTATTATAATTTTCTGTATTTTTATTAAGATATTATAATTTTCTGTATTTTTATTATGGTATTATAATTTCTGTATTTTTCTGTAATGCATTATTATTTTTGGGTATTTTAAAAAAAAAAACCCATGGCCGTCGGAAATTCCCGACGGAATCCCGACGGGTACGGGTATTTTTCAATGAAACATTACATAAACGTGTGTTATTAGCCTGCCTAAATGTGGATTTAATTTGAAGTTAGATGGTTGTTAGCTAGTGACGTATTGTAATTTTATTTTGACCTTGTGTCATTTACTCCTTGATAGAACCAATCTTTATTAACTATTATGCAATTTCTTTTTTTCGTTTAGATCAAAGCATTAATCTTTTTCTTTAAGGTGTGAATATATATCCATCCCTGTCTATCCATATCCTTTTCAATAAATGTCTCCTTGTGTAATGATTTCTGATTTAGATAGATCCGCTAAGCGATGTTGCATATGTGTACAACTTATCAAAGGATGTGACAAAAATATTAGTGTTCACGGTGTTCAGAGATCATTTATACTGGCCGATGAACATGTAAGCGTAAATATTTTCTTAATTGTTTTTTTTTCTATCTGCTATTGATTCATGTTTTGATCTACTGGAGCTAGGGTGATAGAATCGGTGCATCGATTCTGAATCGCTTGTTAGAGCTTTATGAAGGTCTTATGTGTGAGGGGGATTGGTATATCATTGGTGGTATTAGTGTTACCTCGCAACCGGGATTATCGAGGCTGACTCTTAATGACTACCACATCTGTATCGACGAAAATACTCGTGTTCAATTGACATCTCCAAAATCAGATGACCATTTTTATTCATTTTTACCGTTTAGAAGAGTTCTTGACGGATCCTTAATGAAACGCATCGATGCTGGTATGTTTTTTTGAATTTTTGGTTATATACCTTTGATGTTATTTAGTATTTTATCTTCTTACTCTCTATGAGATCTTTTTGTTTACTGTTTGGAGGTATTGTCAAAGTCAGCAAGTTGGGAATACATGACGGGATCGCAACTGGAACACACAACATCAATGCACATAATGTTTTGAAATTTACATTTAGAGATTTTGAGTAAGTCCTAATATCTAAGCATATCGTGTTTGATGAGAACTTTGACAATTTCCTCGTTAATTTTGTTTTATTTTGGCTATCGGGTCTAGGGGTCTTGACATCGACGGCATGGTGTGGGGTAAACACGCTAATTATTTTGAATTTATATGGAAAAACGTCCCACGCGGCAAAGTTGTTTTCTGTGTATTGAGATTTTGGGAGATGGTTCGATACGGAGGTGATTGTTTACTATTTTTTACCAATAAGTATCTAAACATACACTTACTGGTTTGGTTATATTAATTACTAATTTTGTGTAGAAGAAATAAGCATGTGTTCTGGTCGGGAGTTTTATGAGATTATGTTATGTAAGAAATCTTCTTTCTCATTCTTTATTTTTTTTTAACTGACATTTGGTAGTTAATTAATTTCACGTTTAATTTGTTTACAGGTTGGACTATATAGATGACTTTGAGAAGATTGATGATGAGTACATGCATGAGTTTGCTCCCTTTTTTTCCGACGATCGAATCTAAAAAACCGGTCTTATGTTAACGTCCGTATTTTTGGTCCTAATAATACAATTTATGTTTTGAACGTTTTAGTTGAATATATTGAACATGTGTTTTATTTATATAAATCTATATGTTATTACTTCCAATTGCATCTAAAATGTATTTATTAAAACTATTCACTAATATGAACTCAAATTGTAACGTATCACTCACATTTTTGCTTTCTCATGTATTTAGTTATAGATCAATGTATTATTTGAATTGTATAGATCGATGAACTAAGTATAAACATAAACTGAGAAGATTTGAGTATCTGAATCATATTAAAAAAAACTAAATGAATTAATTAACCGATTGCTTTGTATTAATTGATATAGTAAGATTGCAGATACAAAACATAATTTCAAATACCCAAACCAACTAAGGAAGCTCTCTTATTTAATTGGGGCAGGTTCCGTGAACAAGGGAAATTTGCAACTAAACCGCTATTTGTTTTGTAATACAAAAAGAAACATTAAATAAAAAGTCAAGAACTTTATAGTAACATAAATAACCCAGGGTACATGAGCAAAGTCTTAAGTTAACAAATTAAAAGAAAACATTAAGGCAACATGGAATATTGAATCTTCTACCACTTTCTGGTCTTTTTAGAGGAGCAACTCCCCTCATCAGCCTGGCGATTCACATCATGTCTTGTGTCTCACTATCCCATTATCTCTACCTAGTGTCAAACTGAAGATTACAGAACTCAAGCCCATTGTGAGTTTATTATCTTCTTAATCTTCTATTATGTTTGATTTTCTACCATGATTCTCCAATCATTGAACTTCACAAAAGCTTTATAGTCTTAAGGAACTATATCCATACCTTTCTGCTATGATCGTCAATGACACTTAGAAAATATTAACAGTTTCCCAGTGACTTGGGGACATAAGATGAATCCCATATATCCGAATGAACATAATCCGACACTTTGAAGTGTGCTTACCAGTGTCAAATTTCAGTCGGTGACCTTTTCTATAAACACAATCTTCACAAAAATCCAGCCGAGAAACTTTCTTCTCATCAAGTAATTATCAGTTCTTTGACTCATATGGCCAAGTTTGATATGCGACAGATGAGTATCATCAGTTCTCACTTCATTTGAGTAAGACCCTTGCTCTTGAGTATGTCTTTTCTCACACATGAAGTAGAGTGATTGATGCCTTCTCCTTTGCTGAATAACTATCCCATTCTTTTTAATCTTCACAACACCATTCTCTGACCCATAGGAACATCCTAGTTTTTCAAGAGTTCCTGGTGAAATAAGATTTCTCTTCATGTCAGGTATATACCTAAGGTTTGTTAAAATGACCTCTGACCCATCTTCATTTATGATCCTTAAAGAACCAACTCCCTTAACTTTAGACGTTGTATCATTTGCCATTCTAACAGCTCCAGACCTATTCTCATCAAGCTCTATGAACCAATCTTTCCTCCATGTCATGTGGAATGAACAACCAGAATTTGTTACCCACTTTGACTCCAAATCCGAAGTTGTAATGCAAGGATCTCATCCACAAACAGAACATCAACTTTAACTTCACCATTCTCATTCCCCATAGAAGATTCACCATGTTGAAACTGGTTATTGTTTGCATTACTAGATGATATATCATGGTTTTTACCCCTTTTTGACCATGATATAAATCTGTTTTATAGAGTCTTTCTACTATTTTGTAGTGTTTTAGAGTCTTTTACATGTTTTAGCACGTTTGGAGCATAATTGGAGATATTGGAGCTTTTTGGAGCATTTTGGATCCAAGCAGAAGTTCGTGTAGCTGAGTACCCGATATGAAGCCTCAGTATCGATCGACACTGCCCTAGTATCGATCGACACTCACTGCAGCAAGACACGAATCGCGACTTTTATGAAGAGTTAAAGAATTACAAAATTGCCCAGAAGACTTTATTATTTACAATTTAGCCCAAAACGTGTTTTAGGAGTTTAAGTTAGGTTTTTAAGCCACTTTGTCTATTACGCTTGATTAAGCTTTATTTTACTCTGGTTTTTGGAGAGACAACTCTGAACTCCTGTTTCTTATTGATTTCTTTGATGATCTATTCAATCATGTTGCTTATTTCAATCTCCATGTCTGAGTAGATCCACTGTTAGGTTCAGGGTTCTCATAAGGATTTTCTCTGAATGTTAGGTTAATTGAATGATTATGATTCACCATCTGAATTAGTTCTTCGCCTTAGGTTGTTCTCATAGCTAATTCTAGGTTGACAAATCTGGAACTTAGATCTTAGGATAATTGATTAGGCACGAGAGTGTGATTAATTACCTGATAGAACTTAAGGTGAGCAAAATAACTATTCGCAAAGAGATTTGGTTTAGTTGTTTTGTGAACAAATCAAACTTGAACTAAAAGCTGGTTTAGACTTTAGGATTCGCAAAGAGATTTGGAATTCTAGGATTTAGACTTCGATAGTTTTCGCAACGAGAGTTGGTTAGCTATACTTTAGTGATTTGAGTTCAAGAACCGCGCTAAATCTGAATCATATTGGTTAGTTTATCTACATTCATTGAATTCCTGAGAAATACCTTAAGCCTATCTTCTTTCCAATTGACTTACAACACTTTTAATTTACGTATTGCTTTCAATTACATCTTTTGGTTTAGCTTAATTTGAATCTATATAATCTATTGCGTGATATCTGGAGTTCTTGTGTTCGACCCCTACATATACTACAACAACTGCTTTAGTACTTATAGGGTATTAATTTGAGCATATCAAATTTGGCACCGTTGCCGGGGACTCAATTTCGCCATTAGATTTTAGCTAAGAATTTCGTCTAAATCATTGAGTATCGATCGACACCCTAGTGGTATCAATCGATACCCGTCGTGAATTTCAGTTACTTACGTTCTTGATCTTTTGTGTTTCAGGTTGCATGCCTAATCGCCAAACCAGGAGAAACAAGAACACTCAGCTAGTTGATCTGTCAAACGAGCAGCTAGCACTTTTGGAACACACAAACAGGAAAGCAAAGACGCTAGCAGAGATGAACAATCCAATGGTTTTGATTCGTGATGATGTTGGAGCTTTCAGAGACCGAGAGGGTCAATTGTGCAATGAGAGGGGACAACGACTTGATGGAGATGGAAACATCATTGTCCCTCCAGCTGTTGTGAATGTTGGGAATGATGTGGTTGATCGTGGTAGGACAATTGGAGAGTATAACATGCCTGATCAGTTCTATGCCAATCGATCAGCGATTCGCCCTCCTACTTTTCAGAGGAATGACTTTGAGCTGAAACCTGCATACTTCACTCTTGTGCGTCAGCATCCTTTTTATGGTCTTCCTCATGAACACCCTATGGATCACATTGAGAGGTTTGAGGATTTGGTCACTAGCATCAAGTACGATGGAGTGTCCTATGATTTCCTCTTCTGTATGCTTTTCCCATACTCTCTTAGTGGGGATGCAGCTTATTGGCTTAAGCAGTTGCCACCTGGTTCACTGACTACTTGGGAGGAGACTAAGAACGCGTTCCTGAACAATTTTTATGATGATGCGAGATCCGAAGAGCTCAGGAACAAGATCTCCCAGTTTTCTCAATGACCAACTGAGGCGTTTAAGGCTGCTTGGATACGATTCAGGTCGTATCAGAGGGATTGTCCACACCATGGGTACACTAAGGTTCAGTTGCTGGGTATTTTCTTCAGAGGCATTGACTGGAGGTATCAGATAGCCTTAGATGCTGCAAGCAAGGGAAATTTCAACACCAGGTATCCTGATGATGCTTATGTGCTTATTGAGAACTTGGCGTCTAGCAATAGCACCAAGAATGCAGACTTTGAGCGGAAGAAGCAGGCTGGAAATTTGGATGGATCGCAGATTGTTGAGGTTCAAGCCAAGCTGGATTCGGTGCACAATCTCATGATGGGTAAGACGCAGAAAGTTGTTCACTTTGCTGATGAGGATGAAGTGAAAGGTGTTAACTACATTGGTGGTGCTGGATTTCAAAGTCAAAGGTATCAATACCCACCTCACCCACCCAAAACTCCTGAAAGCAAGGTTGAATCTATGCTTGAACAGATTCTTGAGGGACAACAGAAGATGATAGCAGACTTTAATGGGAAGATGGATGCTATGTACACAGATCTGAATGGGAAAATCAAAGCTCTTAGCATTCATCAGAAGAGGCTGGAAACTCAGGTAGCTCAGACTGCAGCAACTGTGACGAGGTAAAAAGGTTTTCTTCCAGGGAAAACAGTGAATCCAAGGGAATACGTCAATGCAATCACCTTAAGAAGTGATGAAGAGGTCGATCCAGGAGTGAAAATTGGCCTAACTGCAAAGAATCTCGTCGATCTTGTAGAAGATGACGACGATGAGGCTCCCGAAATCGATATGGTATCGATCGATACCACCCAGCATCGGTCGATACCCGTCCAAGGATCTGCCAAAGACGTTTCAAAACAACAAGAATCGACTGACACCAGCCAGTGTCGATCGACACCAGTGCAGATACTTTCACGGGACATCTCAAGCCCTCGTGTCTCGATCGATACCCACCCTGTATAGATCGACACTGACCATGCAGTCGAGAAGACACCTGGTGTGACGCCAGAGAGGGTTTATAAGCCTAATGTACCATACCCTCGACCACCTAGACATCTCATGAACCCTATTTCTGCGGAGAAGCTGCTCGCTTTTGAGAAGATGGTCAGGAGGATTCCCTCCACTATATCTTTTGAATAAGCTTTTGAAAACCATCCTTTGGAGTGTTACTTCCAAAATTGCAGAGAAACTGAGGAAGAGATCAAAACACTCTTTATCAAAGCCAGAAGTACACCACCTCCGATGAAACAGATGATTAAGAGAGAAGACCCATGAATATTCTCAGTTCCATGCTCTATCTCTGGAGTTAAATTCAAAGAGTCTATCGTTGACTCTGGGGCTAGCGTCAATGTCATTTCAAGGGAAATTGCAGAGAGGTTGAGAATTGATATAAGATCTCCTGAGATGTCTCTTACATTCGCAAACTCTTCCACCTCAATTCCATATGGTACCATCCCTGATTTGCTGGTTAAAGTAGGAGATTGTCTGGTTCCTACTGATTTTCAGGTTGTGGAGATGAGTGCAAGATCTAGTACGCCTTAATTTGATTCTTGGAAGACCGTTCATGGCTACAGTTAGTGCAGTTATAGACACGCCCAGTAAGAGAATCTCGTTCTCATACATTGACAAAGAGGTCTCATACAAACCAATTCCTTCTGGAGGAGCTCCCAAACATATCTCTTGCATCACCGTTGTTACAGGAGAGACGTTGATGGTTGATCTTTTGGATGAGCCTTATGATGAGCCAAATGTCATATACGTTTTAGATGGTCCTTCTATCATCACCAAGAGAGACATCAAAAGGGCTAAGGCAAAGAAGAAGGTAAAGAGCAAAAGAGTCGAGAGTGCTACCCATGTGACTTTAACCCCTCAGAAGTGTGATGGAGATTCGATTGAATATAAGGTGAAGTGCAAGGGGACTTCAAAACCATTCTCTAAGGCTTGAGTTATTCTTACTTCGGAGCTGAAAGAGAAAGGAAAGGATGTTGTGGAGAGCATGTTGAGCAAGACTCTGAAGCTTGAAGTGTCTAGTTGTAGAACTTGCCTGGGAGTAAGTTCTCAATTTTCTCCTGACTGATCACCTGAGCCAAAGTCAAGCTAATGACTTAAAACAAGCGCTTGGTGGGAGGCAACCCACTGGTAAGTCTGTACATACATTTTTCTATTATTTTTGTTTTTGGTTTTGTGTTTTGTGTTTCACGTGCAGCAGATTCAGAAGAGCAGTATCGATCGACACCCACCCGGTATCGATCGACACCATCCACACGACAAAGGAGCTGGGTATTTCTTAAGGGACCGTGAGCTACAGATCGATCGATGTAAAAATCGCATCGACCAATATCCCTTGTATCGATCGATACCAACATGGTATCGGTCGATACCCGTCACCCAGGTACGTCTCCTTCGATTTTCACCAATCCACTCAACTCTTATGTTTTCTTTTTTACCAACTCTAGGCTAGATAACACTGGGGACAGTGTTGTTCAAGTCTGGGGGAGGTAGTTGCTGACATTGTGTTTGTTTTTCTTAGAGTTAGTCGTTTTTGTGTCAAAAATCGTTTTATTGAGTCAAAATTTTGTTGGAGATTATGATCTTGTTCTTGAATCTACTGTTTTGACTTTGCTTCTGAGTGTCCACTGTTACAGAATCAGTTACAGATCGACTAATGAAAAATCCAAAGGCTGACCAGTTAACTAGAAGACACACATGTTTCCAGCATAATTCTTTTAAAGCCTGAGCCAAATTTCTGCACTTCATCGACGTGGTTAGTATTCATAGAGTTTGATTCCTCATTCATATCTGACAAATGAACTCATGTGTTTAAAAGTAATAGTATCTCTCTCCCCTTCTTATAAGTTAATAAATAAAAGCATAAAATATGAAATAATTTTCTTCTGAGTAGAGGGTTAGGAAAATTAACAGCGATCCCATTATTCTACTTGTGAAGGAATGATCACACAAAGGTTGGAAGCGAGGTTAGGAAAATTTCCTATGATACCACTATTCGCCTATGCCTTTGATACATATAGAGGGAAGAACCGGGGATTAGGTGGCAAACACCATCAATACTCGCGTTTCAGACCTTAATGTGTATATGCGGATCTAAAAAAAATAGAGAAAGAACATGATGAGAAACAAGTCTGGGGGAGAGAAAACAATACCAAAAAGTGTGAAAGTTGTATGGTTCTTTTGTCATGATATTGTATGGGAAGGAATCTAGAAGGTTCTTGGTATTAATCACAGCGATGAAACTGGCAATGATGGGTTTAATTGAATGAAGTTGCGAAATAATGTGTGTAGTCTGGGGAAGATGCGTATGCCTAAGGAGAAGTACATGGTGGTTAGTCTTGGAACTGGTTAGGTGACATTTGGGTGCTTGGGAAAAGGGTCATTGCAATGTTTCATAAACAGGTGAGTCTCCGTGTTTTCAACTCTTTTTCTTTGGTTTAGTTTTCTGTTTGCTTGAGGGCAAGCAAAGGCTAAGTCTGGGGGAGTTGATATATCATGGTTTTTACCCCTTTTTGACCATGATATACGTCCGTTTTATAGAGTCTTTCTACTATTTTGTAGTGTTTTAGCGTCTTTTACAGGTTTTAGCACGTTTGAAGCATAATTGGAGATATTAGAGCTTTTTGGAGCATTTTGGAGCAAAGCAGAAGTTCGTGTAGCTGAGTACCCGATATGAAGCCTCAGTATCGGTCGACACTGCCCTAGTATCGATCGACACTCACTGCAGCAAGACACGAATCGCGACTTTTATGAAGAGTTGAAGAATTACAAAATTGACCAGAAGACTTTATTATTTACAATTTAGCCTAAAACGTGTTTTACGAGTTTAAGTTAGGTTTTTAAGCCACTTTGGCTATTACGTTTGATTAAGCTTTATTTTACTCTGGTTTTTGGAGAGACAACTCTGAACTCCTGTTTCTTATTGATTTCTTTGATGATCTATTCAATCATGTTGCTTATTTCAATCTCCATGTCTGAGTAGATCCACTGTTAGGTTCAGGGTTCTCATAAGGATTTTCTCTGAATGTTAGGTTAATTGAATGATTATGATTCACCATCTGAATTAGTTCTTCGCCTTAGGTTGTTCTCATAGCTAATTCTAGGTTGACAAATCTGGAACTTAGATCTTAGGATAATTGATTAGGCACGAGAGTGCGATTAATTACTTGATAGAACTTAAGGTGAGCAAAATAACTATTCGCAAAGAGATTTGGTTTAGTTGTTTTGTGAACAAATCAAACTTGAACTAAAAGCTGGTTTAGACTTTAGGATTCGCAAAGAGATTTAGAATTCTATGGTTTAGACTTAGATAGTTTTCGCAACGAGAGTTGGTTAGCTATACTTTAGTGATTTGAGTTCAAGAACCGCGCGAAATCTGAATCATGTTAGTTAGTTTATCTACATTCATTGAATTCCTGAGAAATACCCTGAGCCTATCTTCTTTCCAATTGACTTACAACACTTTTAATTTACGTATTGCTTTCAATTACATCTTTTGGTTTAGCTTAATTCGAATCTATATAATCTATTGCGTGATATCTGGAGTTCTTGTGTTCGACCCCTACATATACTACAACAACTGCTTTAGTACTTATAGGGTATTAATTTGAGCATAACAAATTTGGCGCCGTTGCTGGGGACTCAATTTCGCCATTAGATTTTAGCTAAGAATTTCGTCTAAATCGTTGAGTATCGATCGACACCCTAATGGTATCGGTCGATACCCGTCGTGAATTTCAGTTACTTACGTTCTTGATCTTTTGTGTTTTAGGTTGCATGCCTAATCGCGAAACCAGGAGAAACAAGAACACTCAGCTACTTGATCTGTCAAACGAGCAGCTAGCACTTTTGGAACGCACAAACAGAAAAGCAAAGATGCCAGCAGAGATGAACAATCCAATGGTTTTGATTCGTGATGATGCTGGAGCTTTCAGAGACCGAGAGGGTCAATTGTGCAATGAGAGGGGACAACGACTTGATGGAGATGGAAACATCATTGTCCCTCCAGCTGTTGTGAATGTTGGGAATGATGTGGTTGATCGTGGTAGGACAATTGGAGAGTATAACAGGCCTGATCAGTTCTATGTCAATCGATCAGCGATTCGCCCTCCTACTTTTCAGAGGAATGACTTTGAGCTGAAACCTGCATACTTCACTCTTGTGGGTCAGTGATATGCTCAAATTAATACCCTATAAGTACTAAAGCAATTGTTGTAGTATATGTAGGGGTCGAACACAAGAACTCCAGATATCACACAATAGATTATATAGATTCGAATTAAGCTAAACCAAACAATGTAATTAAATGCGAGTGCGTAAATTAAACAAGTTGTAAGTCAATTGGAAAGAAGATAGGCTCAGGGTATTCTCAGGAATTCAATGAATGTAGATAAACTAACTAACATGATTCAGATTTAGCGCGGTTCTTGAACTCAAATTACTAAAGTATAGCTAACTAACTCTCGTTGCGAAAACTATCTAAGTCTAAATCCTAGAATTCCAAATCTCTTTGCGAATCCTAAAGTCTAAACCAGCTTTTAGTTCAAGTTTGATTTGTTCACAAAACAACTAAACCAAATATCTTTGCGAATAGTTATTTTGCTCACCCTAAGTTCTATCAGGTAATTAATCGCACTCTCGTGCCTAATCAATTATCCTAAGATCTAAGTTCCAGATTCGTCAACCTAGAATTAGCTATGAGTACAACCTATGGTGAATAACTAATTCAGATGGTGAATCCTAATTAACTAATTAACCTAACATTCAGAGAAAATCCTTATGAGAACCCTGAACCTAACAGTGGATCTACTCAGACATATAGATTGAAACAAGCAACACTATTCAATAGATCATCAAAGAAATTAATAAGAAACAGGAGTTCAGAGTTGTCTCTCCAAAAACCAGAGTAGAATAAAGCTTTTTCAAGTGTAGCTAACAAAAGTGGCTGAAAAACCTAATTATAGTGCTAAAACACGTTTTGGGCTAAATTGTAAATAATAAAATCTTCTGGACCAATGTGCAAATTCTCCAGACTTGTAAAAAGTCGTGTTTCCTTCCTCATGGACGATGGTATCGACCGATACCATAAGTGGTATCGATCAATACTCGAACAAAGACGCGCTTCCTTCCTTCATGGTGTCAGTATCGATCGAAAACCATGTGGTGTCGGTCGATACAAGGGCTTCAAATCGCTACATGATCTCTGCTTTGCTCCAAAATGCTCCAATATCTCAAATTATGCTCCAAACGTGCTAAAACATGTAAAAGACTCTAAAACACTACAAAATAGTAGAAAGACTCTATAAAACGGACTTATATCATGGCTTAAAAGGGGTAAAAACCATGATAAACACGGAGACTCACATGTTCATGAAACATTGCAATGACCCTTTTCCCAAGCACCCAAATGTCACCTAACCAGATCCAAATCTAACCACCATGTACTTCTCCTTAGGCATTCGCAGCTTTCCCAGACTACACACATTATTTCGCAGCTTCATTCAATTAAACCCATCATCGCCAGTTTCATCGCCGTGATTAATACCAAGAACCTTCTAGATTCTTTCCCACCCAATTTCCACACTTTTTGTATCACTTTCTCTTATTTTGTTCTCTTTTTTTTTTTTCTTTTTCTTTTTAGATTCGCATATACACGTCAAGGTATGAGACGCGAGTATTGATGGTGTTTGTCACCGAATCCCCGGTTCTTCCCTCTCAATGTATCAAAGGTTGTAGGCGAATAATGGCATCATAGGAAAATCCTAGCCTCGCTTCCAATCCTCTGTGTAATCATCCCTCACCTAGTAGAATAATAGGATCGCTGGAAACATTCCTAACCCTCTACTTAGGAGAAAATCATCTCATCTTTTTATGCTCTTTTTTTATTAACTTATAACAGGGGAGAGAGATACTATCACTTTTAAACACATGGGTTCCTTTGTCAGATATGAATGAGGAATCAAGCTCTGTGAATACTAACCACATCGATGAAGTGCAGAAATTTGGCTCAGGCTTTAAAAGAACTCTGCTGGAAACATGTGTGTCTTCTAGTTAACTGGTCAGCCTTGGGATTTTTCATTAGTCGATCTAGAACTGATTCTGTAACAGTGGTCACTTAGAAGCAAAGTCAGGACAGTAGATTCAAGAACAAGATCATAATCTCCAACAAGTTTTGACTCAATAAAACAAATTTGACACAAAAATGACTGACTCTAAGAAAAACAAATACAATGTCAGCGACTACCTCCCCCAGACTTGAACAACACTGTCCCCAGTGTTATTTAGCCTAGAGTTGGTAAAAGAAAAACAGAAGAGTTGAGTGGATTGGTGAAAATCGAAGAAGTTACCCGAGATGGTGATGAGTGTCGACCGATATAGCACTGGTATCGATCGATACTCGTAGCAAGTTTCGATGGATGGTGTCGATCGATACCGGGTTGGTGTCGATCGATGATGCTCTTCTGAATCTGCTTCACGTGAAACACAAGACACAAAACCAAAAATAAAAACAAAAACAAAAGACTTATATATAGACTTACCAGTGGGTTGCCTCCCTCCAAGCGCTTGTTTTTAGTCATTAGCTTGACTTTGGCTCAGGTGATCAGTCAGGGCGAGGTTGAGAGCTTACTCCCATGCAAGTTCCACAGCTAGATACTTGCAGACTCAGAGTTTTACTCAACATGCTCTCTATAACCTCCTTTCTTTTCTCTTTCAACTCCGGAGTAAGAATGACTCTAGCCTTGGAGAATGGTTTTGAGGTTCCTTTGCACTTCACCTTGTACTCAATCGAGTCCCCATAACACTTCTGAGGGGTTAAAGTCACAGAAGGAGCACCTTTTACTCCTTTGCTCTTCACCTTCTTCTTTGCCTTAGCTGTTTTGACGTCTTTCTTGGTGATGACAGAAGGACTATCTAGAACCTCTATGGCAGGTGGTACGTAAAGAGGCTCTTCCAAAGGATCAGCTGCCAACGTCTTTTCTGTGACAACATCGATGCAAGAGACACGTGTGGGAGTTCCTCTAGTAGGAATGGCTTTGTAGTACACCTCCTTGTCAATGTATGAGAATGAGACTCTCTTGTTGGGTGTGTCCATAATGGCACCAACCGTAGCCATGAACGGTCTTCCAAGAATCAACTGCGTAGTAGATCTTGCACTCATCTCCACAACCTGAAAATCAGTAGGAACCAGACAATCTCCTACTTCAACCATCAAATCAGGGATTGTACCGTATGGAAGTGAGGTGATACAATTTGCGTATGTGAGGGATGTCTTGGGCGGACGAATATCAGCTCCAAATCTCTCTACAATTTCCCTTGACATGACATTTACTCCAACCCCCGAGTCAACGATAGACTCTTTGAATTTAACTCCATAGATAGAGCATGGAACTGAGAATATTCATGGGTCTTCTCTCTTAGTCAGCCGCTTCAGTGGAGGTGGTGTACTTCTGGCCTTGATGAAGAGTGCCTTAATCTCTTCCTCAGTTTCTCTGCAGTTTTGGAAGTAACACTCCAAAGGGCGGTTTTCAAAAGCTTCTTCAAAAGATATGGTGTGGGGAATCCTCCTGACCATCTTCTCAAAAGCGAGCAACTTCTCCGCAGAAATGGGGTTCATGAGATGTCTAGGTGGTATAGGATATGGCACCTTAGGCTTGTAAACCATTTCCTCTATCAACTCAGGTGTCTTCTCGACCTCAGGGGCAGTGTCGATCGATACATGGGTGGTATCGATCGATACACAGGGTTTTGAGATGTCTCGTGAAAGTTTCTACACTAGTGGCGATCGACACGGGGTGGTGTCGGTCGATGCCTTCCCTCTGGAATCGTCCCTGGCAGAACTTTGGACGTGTGTCGATCGATACAAGGGAGTATCGATCGATACATGGGTGGTGTTCGAAATCTCATCGTCATTCTCGGCAAGATTGACGAAAATCTCTGCGGTTGAGCACTTCTGCACTCATGGGTGTACCTCTTTTCCACTCCTCGAGGGGATAGCAGTGACGTATTCGTTCTGTGAATGAACCATCAGTCCCTTGATAGTTGCTGCAGTTTGAGCTACCTGAGTTTCCAACATCCTGTGGCTAGTACTAAGAGCCTCAATTTTCCCATTCAGATCAGTGTACAGAGCATCCAACCTTCCACTGAAATCCATTGTCATCTTCTGCTGTCCCTGAAGAAGCTGTTCAAGCATGGACTCAACTTTGCTTTCAGGAGCTCTGGGTGGTGTGGGTGGGCATTGATACCTTTGATCTTGAGATCCAACTCCACCAATGTAGTTAACATATTCCACTTCATCCTCTTCAGCAGGACGAAAAGCCTTTTGATGCTTGCCCATCAATAAATTATGCACTGAATCCAGCTTCGCATGCATTTTAGCAATCTGCGATCCATCAACACCTCCGTGCAGCCTTTTCCGCTCGAGATCAGCACTTTTGGCGCTATTGTTAGACGCCAAGTTGTCAATGAGCACATACGCATCGTCAGGATACCTCGTGTAGAAATTTCCATTGCTCGCAGCATCTAGAGCCATCTGATATCTCCAATCAATCCCTCTGAAGAAGATTCCCAGAAACTGAACCTGAGTGAATCCGTGATGTGGACAATCCCTCTGATAAGATCTGAATCGCACCCAAGCAGTCTTAAGTGCCTCTGTCGGTCCTTGAGAAAACTGAGAGATCTTGTTCCTGAGCTCCTCGGATCTCGCATCATCATAGAAATTATTGAGGAAGGCAGTCTTAGTCTCATCCCATGTAGTCAATGACCCAGCTAGCAATTGCTTCAGCCAGTAAGCTGCAACCCCACCAAGAGAGTATGGGAAAACCTTACAGAGGAGGTAATCATTGGACATTCCATTGTACTTGATGCTAGTGACCAATTCCTCAAACCCTTCAATATGATCCATGGGGTGCTCATGAGGAAGACCATGAAAAGGATGCTGACCCACAAGAGTGAAGTATGCAGGCTTCAGCTCAAAGTCGTTTCTCTGAAAGGCAGGAGGACGAATCGCTGATCGATTTGCGTAGAACTGATCAGGTCTGTTGCATTCACCAATTGTTCTACCACGCTCAACCGTAGCGTTCTCAGCATTCGCTGCAGCTGGAGGGGCAATAACGTTCTCATCTCCATCAAGTCTTTGCCCTCTCTCATTGCACAATTGACCCTCTCGGTCTCTGAAAGTACCAGCCTCATCCTGAATCAAAACCACTGGGTTTTTATTTATCTTTGCTGGCTTCTTTGCTTTTCTGAGTGTGCGTTCCAAATGTGCTAGCTGCTCGTTTGACAGATCAACTAGCTGAGTGTTCTTGTTTCTCCTGGTTTCTCGATTAGGCATGCAACCTGAAAAACAAAAGATCAAGAACGTAAGTAACCGGAAAAAAAAATGCGAAGGGTATCGACCGATACCACTAGGGTGTCGATCGATACTCAACGATTTAGTCGAAATTCTTAG
>PKMM01011699.1:0-19991 GCA_002933915.1 Eutrema heterophyllum | reverse complement strand
TAAGGCATACTTCAGTCTCGAGGGTAGGATTCAGAGCGCAGAAAGTATACCAAAAATGGGTCTGCCACTTGCGTGTAGGCGTCATTTAGGCGTCCATATGCGACAGGCATTCAAAAACCACGGCCTCCGCCTGGCTCGTCATCTGCAACGCCAAGCATTCAAAAACCAGGCTCGGCATGCGTATTTAACCTAGCGATCCATTTGAAAATGTGGATCAGATAATAATTAAACAGCGTTTGGATTGTTAAGTGGAGTGGTTTTTGTGCAATGTGTGGTTTTTAGACATTCTTCTTTCTTTCATACGTTTTAAGTTTCCTTTTTATTTTGCACTTGGTAAATAGCCTGAAAAATATAATCTTATTATATAAAAGAGAATGTTTCAAAGATATCTTTAAAAGAAAATGTTTCAAAGATATTGCACAAAGATATCGTCGATCAGATTTTCATACGTGTTTAATAAATTTTCAATTAGATATTGACATGTAATATTAATAATAAAAAAAAAATTCTGAATTTAATTTGAAAAGTAAAATTAGCAAAAAAGAAATCGAAAGGAAAGTAAAAATCAGCTACTAAAAAATAAAGTTACTAAACAAAAATGCAAAATTGAAAAAACAAATTAATCTTAAAAGCCAAAGTTTTGAAAAAAGGAAAAAAGTAGTGTTTAGATTAAGAAAATTTAACAAAAATTTATCCTAAAGGCCAAAGTTAAAAAAAAAAAACAATAATAATATTTCTGTTTATATTAAGGAAAATAAACAATATGTTACAATTCAAAAAAGGAAAGTAAACAAAAAATTATCCAACAAACCAAAGTTTTGAAAAAGAAGAAGAAACAATTAGTATTTTTTGTTTAGATTAAAGATGGATATTCTTTTTTAGTTTAAAAGAAAAAATTAATTAAGCTAAAACTATTTAAAAAGGGAATGTGGTACTTTAAAAAAAATTTTAAAAAATAAAAAAACCAAATTCACTAACGCTACTAAGATAAAGATGATTAATTATTTAATTAAAGCTGTAAGCTTGTGTAAAAAGGGAATACGCTTATACGGTCCTTTTTAAAAGCATCAAAACATGAACACCATAGAGAAATACAAAAATAATGAAAAAAATGTATTTTTCAACGAAATTAATGAAAAAAATGAGCAGCCAGATAACAAAACAAAATGGCGTATTATGATTTATGAATGATGCTCTCAAATTGGTATGATTGAGAAGACGCTTATAGATGAACCTCATAAGCAGCTGAAAGCAGCTACACTACAGACATGGGTCGACAAACTAAATTAATGTGTACGTATAAAACCCAATATTGACTTCACATATATATTTTTAAAGATTCAATTGTCTAACATTACTTTACAAACTAATAGGATCCGAGCTTAGAACTACACAACTAAGAAAATGGTAAGAACTGTTATTCTATCCTATTAAAAAAATTCAAATTCACACTTCCATCTAACAAAAATATATTGCAAGATTTAGAACATAAATTATATCATTTTCAAATAAATCATTATTAAAAACTTATAAATTTCTCCATGAAACAAATATGCTAATATGTGTTATAAATTGTATATTTGATAGAATTTTTTAAAAGATGAACAGAGATTAATAATGAGATATAATGATCGCGACACGTATCAAGTCGATCAATTAGATTTTGACACGTGTAAAACCATTTTCCAAATAGATTTTGACATATAATATTAATAATAAAGGAAAATTAAAGATAAAGTTACGAAACAAAAAGAAAAGTTGTAAATTTATCATAAAAAAATTAATTTTTAAAAAAGGAAAAAAATTTAAAAAGTTGTAAAATTATATAACCAATTCGTAATTTTAAAATGTAAAGTTACTAAACAGGAAAAAATAGAAAACTTATATTTATCTTAAAAAGAAAAGTTAATAATAATAATAATGATAATAATAAAAAAAAATATTTTTGGTTCGAAAAAAAATAAATATATGAGTGTTTAAATAATACAAAATAAATATAAATGAAATAAGAATATAAAAAATTAAATATTTGGAAATATGTGATAAAATTTAATTAAAACAAAATAATAGAATAGAAAATAGGAGAATCAAACGAATAAATAATTATTAGGCTTATCTATAAAGTCATTTCGTGTTGGCGATATCAACCTTATATTATTTATTTTCATGAGTGATCTATTTTTTTTTTCGTTTATAGTTTTTTTTCAAAGGTTATAAAAATATTAAACTATAAAGTCGCGTATACGCGGATCCTAATTGATAAGATTTAGACACGTGTACAAAAATTTCCAATTAGAGATTTTGACATAAGATCTTATTATATAAAGTTGGATATTTCAACTGAGCGTGACACGTAAGATAATTTTCACTCACGAGATTGTGACATTTGTTACTGTTAATTTAGATATTGACATGTGTCAATTAATTAAAAAAAATAAAAAGAAATTAAAGTAAATATTAAAAAAATGTTAAACTAAAAAATGCAATCTTAAAAAAAGAGAAAAACAAGAATAAATAAGGAAAACTTACAATAAAGAAAAGTGACAAAAAGAAACTTAAAAGTTTATACCACAACCAAACTTAAAAAAGAAAAATTATAAATAAACAATAAACTTAAAAAGAAAAACTAAAAAAAAAACAATCTTAAAAAAATAGAAAACAATAATAAGTAAGAAAAGCTTACAATAAAGGAAAGTGACAAAAGAAAACTTAAAAGTTTATACGACGACCAAACTTAAGAAAGAAAAATTATAATTATATACTCTAAACTTAAAAGGAAAATTATTAATATACGGCCAAACTTAAAAGTTTATAATCATTTCCATTATGACAAAAAGAAACTTAAAAAAAAAAATTATTAATATACAATCACGACCAAACTATATATGTATGTGTCATGTGTATACGTACGAGAACATGTGACACCAAAATTTTCCTTCAAAATATATATTTATTTCATATGTTTTTTAAATTAATCATAATTTTTTTAAAAGTACCCGATTTCTTATATGTTTATATTTCATATAAAAAATTTAAACATGTCAAATTTTATTTAATATATAATGCGTAATATTTCAAAGTTAGTAACTCGCATGATCGCGACACGTATTAAGTTAATCGATTAAATGTTGACATGTGTTTAATAAATTTCCAATTATATTTTGACATGTGTAATGTTTTTTCATAAATTTCCAATTATATTTTAAACGTGTTAAGTTAATCGATTAGATTTTAGCATATATTTAATATATTTCCAATTATATTTTGACACGCGTTTCATAAAATTCTAATTATATTTTAACACATAATATCTTATTATATAAAGCTGAATCTCTCAACGTGAGCGTGACACGTAGGATAATTTTCACTCACGAGATTGAGACATTTGTCACGGTTAATTTAAATCTTGACATGTGTCATTTAATTAAAAAAAGTAAAATTGAATTAAAAGAAATATTAAAAAATGTTAAACTAAAAAATGCAATATTAAAAAAAAAAAAAACAAGAATAAGTAATAAAAACTTACAATAAAGGAAACTCACAAAAAGAAACTTAAAAGTTTATACCCGAACTTTAAAAAAGAAAATTATTAATATACTTAAATTTAAAAGGAAAATTATTAATATACAACCAATTTTAAAAGTTATGACAAAAGGAAAGTTAAAAAAGAAAAATTATTAATATACAACCACAACCAAATTCTATGGACTTGATTGGTAAAGCATTAAGATTTTTATCAACCAATCAATTTTTGTTGATAAAACATTTAGAAAATTATTTATTAGAGGGAGAATTACAAAAATACATTGATGGTATCACTTTTCAAATATACTATAAGAAGCTGAACATTTTCAAAAATACCACATTTGAATAAGGTAAAAGACAAATTTACCCTACACTTAAGCGAAGGAGAAATTTCTTATTTTTTTGTACGATTTTGAGACCAAAAAATCTTAGATCTGAGATTCTTCTCACCGTCGCCGTCTCCGTCGAGCGTTGTCATTATTATTGAGCCTTGTTGTCTCTATGGAGAAGATGGAATCGTCGGAGATCGAAGTGGTGCCTCTTGATTCCAACTCTCACCGAAACCCTACCGAATCGCCAACCATAATAGACGTCTTCTCCGTTTTTGCTTATGACGATCTCCAAATAAACTTAATGGCTACTACGCTCTCCAATGGGCTGCGCTAAACAATTCTCTCGACGTTTCTCAATACATCATCGAGGTATGCAAACTAGCTTGTTGCTGGTGCTCAATTGTAAACTAGGATTACCCAATTCCTCTCCGAATTGCGTCTGTTTTTAGAGACCATTTTCCTCTGATTTGATCATCTTTCGTGGCTTTTAGTTCTGGATTTCCTCTAGAAATTCCAGCTAGCTAACCTTTGCAGTTTGTTGTTTATTTCATAAGATCTTTTAACTTGTCATGCTAGATTGTATCTGTGTAGTAATGAATTTGATTTGTCATATCTGCAGCACGAAGGTGATGTAAATGCAGCTGATAATATACAGCAAGCACTATTTCATTGGGCAGCAGTAAAGAGCTTGATTGATGTTGCAGTCTACTGATAATGCCCACTGTGGAGAAGCTGGACACTCCGATACCACAGAAAAAGGTTATAGGTTAAGGTTAATGCTTTGTGTCTCTTTGTTTGTTGGCGTATAAGTTTAGTTCAAGGATGGTGAAGAAGTGAGGATTGAAAGCTCATCAGGTTTTGGTGATAGCTATGTGGCCTTGTTTGTGCGAATGCTGGGTTTAGACAACGACCCTCTTGATAGAGAACATACCATAGAAGCGCTTACTGTTATAATGTTCATTTTATGAATTAGTTTATAAATCCTTATAACGTATTTTAAAAACTGATTTTACATGTGCTTATGGCTAACTCAGCTTCAACATGTGCCTCTATGACAAATTCTTAGTTTTCCAAGCAACTTTGTAGCTGATCCGTTTATTATGCACATGTATATAAATTATAGTCTTCTTTAATTCCTTCACTGATTGCAGTAATTTGGCTTATCTGGTTGCTTCATGAATCAATGGAGTAAAATTCCATGAAGAAAATCTCTATTGCAAGCGACCGAGTCTCTTTTGCTTACGTTTCTCTTTTGAATCTCTAATTTTGCTTTCTCAACATTGCCAAAGCTTATCTTATGAGACAGGGTGATATACATGATGCTGGAGATTTAACTTCATCTCTATCGTGCTGTTAACTTCTCCTTAAGTTGGAATTTACAGAAAGTCATCTCGAAAAAGCTGCTTGGTTATTTGACCATAATCCATCACGAAGGAGAAGCTGTTGGCTATTTGAAGATCGATCATAGTAGCTTTGGGACGAAGAAGATGGACAACTTGAAATTTGGCACATAAGCACTCCTCTTGGGCCATGGAAACCACATAAGAAGTCCAGTCTATAACGGTAAAAGAAATGTCGGGGCAAGAAACGGAGGCAGAGCATTTTACATAATGGGATCTTATTACTTGTAAAAGGTTTTATAAGATTTTTAAATAGATAGCAATGAGTGTGTTCATCGGGTTCAGACATCAAGCCAAACGTGATTTTAGTATTTAGTTGTGAGTTTGCAGCAATGTTGCATCTTTGTACAAGATGTTGGATAAAAATAATTAACCATTGTGATTTTAGTATTTACTAAATTTGATTATATGGTTTTAAATGGTTTTAAAACAATGTTATAAAACCGAGACTGATTTATATGGTTTATATTACAATGGTTTTCGTCGAGTGGTTAAAGAGTGCCAATTACGTGCATGAAATTTTCCAGCGACAGTTCGAAACACTCAGTCGTCGAAGTTGAGTTTAAATCTCTCAACCGTAGAAGTTTTTTACTAAACTTATTTTTATGAGTTTATATAGTTTTCTATAAAAAAAATGTTTATAAAACCAAGACTGGTTTATATTGTTTGTACTAGAATGGTTTTACAATAAGGTCTTTTTGGCCGAGTGGTTAAGGCGTATGTATGGTAATTGTCTGAGATTTTTCGCGAGATTTCGTTTTTTATTTTTTAAATAATGATGAGGTCAGTTATAGATAAATTAGAACGCTGATGTATCCAATAGGGTCGCTTTGGCCAAGTGGTAAAGGCGCATATTGTTGAAGTTTTTTAATAAAACTGATTTATATGGTTTTATATAGTTTTAAAAGTATTTATATGTTCATATAAAGGTTTAACAAGATGTTTGAGTAGGAGTTTCACCAAAAATATATATGATTTATATAGATTTATATGGTTTTATGTAGTGTTATAAAGATTTATATGATTTTCTAAAGATTTAAAAAGATGTCTGAGTGAGAGTTTCATCAAAAATCTATATGGTTTATATGAATTTACATGGTTTTATGTAGTTTTAAAAGGATTTATATGATTTTATAAAGATTTAAAAAGATGTCTGAGTGGGAATTTCATCAAAAATCCATATAGTTTTATATAGTTCTAAGAAGAATTATATGGTTTTATAAAGATTTAAACTTTTACCAAATATCCATTAGTTATGTGACCTATTTAAAACGTTTAACAAGTTCATTATAAAGCTTTGTAATCCAGTAACAATAATAATGTCTCTTAAAAAAAATACTAATCACGCTGCAGATGAACTCTCTTTTGGCACTGTAAAAACTGGCAGGCAGAGCCCATGTTAAGATCAGCGATACCTCTAGCAGACTTACATACTGAAATGCATCATCAAAACTCTTCACACCAGATAATCAGATATGCAATTACAAACGGTTATATTGTGACAACAATGAACAAAGATCCTTCCACTTTGCTCTCTAACATCTTCCAAGTATCCAAACACATCGTAAAAAATATTAGTTATATCCCTTGATAAACTATCATGTAACCACAATGACCTGTAACAACAATCAGATTAGAAATATTCCAGACAGATAAAACCACAAATGCATGATTCCATTGTTTTTCAATATATTCTTGTCTTTCGCCACAACATCTCCGCCCACATATATATGATCAGCGACCTTTGAACATTCTTTATCAAAGCAAACAATCTTCTCCCTAGACCATAGCTCTTATGCAGCTGATGCGTTGATGATAAATCGAGCTTCAATCTCTCCCTGGTTTTGTTCCCGCTAAGTGTTGGCCGATGAGGTCATTCGCCTACATAATCTGAGCCAACGTTAGGCCACTCATCTATGCTCCTTCTGAAAATGGAAACAAGCTCTAGCCTTGCACACAGAATGTCAGATGTTGCTCCTCACTCTCGAGAACTTGTGATGTAGTACATGAAGCAGATCAAGACGCAAACCCGCCAAAATATTCTCTTCGAACCGGGAGGAGCCTCATCATTCCCATCACTCTAAACCTTATCTCAAATTACACCCTAAAGACATCACCTTTATCCTCAAATAAAAACGTAATTACTTGATTGTCATATTGCTAAATTAGGCCATAATAACCAATTGAACAAGACCAAATGCAAGGCATATTCAATCCGAAGCACAACGAACAGATTTCTAACCATAAAAATTTATTAATCAAATTGAATCCAACAAAATTAAAATATACATAAAACTTCCTCCAATTTTTGAAGAGGAAAAGAGAACATCTGAACCTGGAGACCATCAAGTAGTCATTTAGAATGGCTAACATGGATTGTTGATGGAGAGCGAAAACGAGACTTAGCAGAAGAATCGAGATATCGAGATTGGAATCTAGAGAAATGATGAACGAAGTACCTATAGTCCTCGATAAAGTTGGCGAATGAATCATCGGACCAGAAATCAACCTCCTCAGATGAGAAATCAGCTGTTGATTCACCAAAAAACACGACTAAATCCTCTCCGCAAAACAAATCCATATCTTCCGAACAGTCTGAGAACAAAACACAATCGTCGATATCCTCATTCCCTACTTGGAAAACTGTGATGGCGTCAACGATCGACACCAAATCGAGTGGAGCACTCTAGTCGCCGCAAATAAAAAAATCCGCCGCAAGACGGTCGATCAAGACCCATAACTCAATCCGGGATCGCTATTTGATATTCGGTGAGCTCGGTCGTCATCTCTATAAACTTCGAAATGCGGTGACTATACTGAACTTCCGGCGATAGAGCGTTCTGATGGTGAGGTCGGCATGATTTCGAGTGAAGTCACCGGCGATCTGTANTCGAGCTTGAGTACAAGGCCATGTGGGCCGTGAAGCTCCTAAATTTTGACCTCAAGTCGGCACAAGAGAGGCGTTTGATCCAACTTCAAGAACTCGATGAGATTAGGCTTGAAGCCTATGAAAGCTCGAAGATATACAAAGAAAAGACCAAGGCCTTTCATGACAAGAAGATTATACGTAAGGACTTTAAGGCCGGGGACCAAGTGCTATTGTTCAACTCCCGATTGAAGCTATTTCCCGGGAAGCTCAAGTCTAGATGGTCCGGTCCGTTTGAAATCAAGGAGGTGAGGCCATATGGAGCCATTGCTTATGAACAAGAGTGGTCAAGAATTTGTTACAAATAGGCAAAGACTCAAACCGTACCATGCCAATGAAATCGTTGAGGAGAGCGCCTCGCTTCCTCTCAATGATGTTCCTTCCGCCTAAGCGGGTAACCAACGTCAAACTTAGTGACGTTAAACAAAGTGCTCTTGGGAGACACCCCAAGCTTACCCTTGTATATACTTTTCATTTTATGTTTTTTTATCTTTTATAGTTCTTTTTCATGTTTTGTTAAGTGTTGATAGGGTTGATGATGTTCAAGAAGGGAAAATTTCTTGAAAAAGGGAAAGGTACGGTGAGGAGAAGGATGCAACACCGGCCATCAACACCGGATGGAGTTGGTCCGATGTTGAGGGTCACATAAAAACCAGCACTTACACCGGATGTGCATGCCGGCCTAACTCGGCCCGGTGTGAAGGATCGTGAGGAGTGCACCGGTCACGTGTGCCGGACAACCTTAGTCCGGTACTAAAGAACCGCCAACACCAAACGAGCACACCACTCCACCTTAGTCCGGTACTAAAGAACCGCCAACACCGGACGAGCACACCGCTCAAAATCGGTCCAATACCTCTTTTACCCAACGGTCCAAAGAGGTAAGTGGTCCCACCAGGTAAGTAAAAAAAAAAAAAACCCTACCTCTCTCTCTTTTTCACGTGGAAACTCTCTTGCTCCTTCACTCTCGCGGCTTCACTATTTGTCTCGCCATTGTTCTTCATACCACCAACACACTTCTCATCATAACTCTCTCTTTTCTCACTCAAAATTCGTGATTCAAAGTGCTAAACTCTCGATTTTCTCTGCTATTTATGGATCCACCAACGTTTTTTTACAGTTGCGCTCTCCATCCCAAGGTATTTCACCCCACTTTCTCGTGAAAACCAAGTTCTTGCCCTCAAGGACGAATTTTTTTTGGTTTTGCTTTAAACTTGCCTTAGCTTGTGTTTAGACCTTGGGATTAAATTAGAAAATAGTTGGGTTTGATGATTCTTGTGCTTAATTGTGTTGCATTGGAGAAATTTGAGGATTTTGAGAAGTTGAGACCTTATGCCACTTAGAGATTAAAGGTCTCACCTTTGGGAATTTAGCTTTGATCGACTATCGGTCCTTTCTAGAGCATTAAGTGTTGAATATGTTTC
The DNA here is from genome assembly GCA_002933915.1 of Eutrema heterophyllum. Lineage (NCBI taxonomy): Eukaryota > Viridiplantae > Streptophyta > Magnoliopsida > Brassicales > Brassicaceae > Eutrema > Eutrema heterophyllum. The sequence continues at coordinate 10,384 of PKMM01011699.1, read as the reverse complement.
TTGGATTGCATTGGCTTGAAGTTGAGATAAATTGTGCACTTGTCTCTTGAGGCTTACGCCTTCTTTGAGAAATTATAGGCACAATGAGGACAACAAACAACACAACCCTCAAGGCAGCCCCACGCTTACCAAAGAAGAAGCAATTGGAGCTCGCGGAAAGCTCTAGGAACCAAGAGAAGAAGAAGAGAGTGGTGAGGGACAATGAAGAAGGAGGTAACGAGTTGGGTTTAGTGGAAGCGAAGAAGAAGAAGGTTCCCAAACCAAAGCTAAGAGAACCCACACACAACGAGTACCTCAAGAAACTCAAAAGGGTAAAGTTCGTGGCAACCAAGTTCCCGGATAAAGCTATCCTAGAGAGGATGGGTATCTTCGAGGATGTGAAGAAGATTTTTGACAACATGGGGTTTGGGAACGTCTTCAACTTAGCCCAACTGTACCACAAGGAGCAAGCTTGCCAATTCCTAGCCTCTTTGGAAGCGGAGTTCTATGAACAGGATGACGAGAGTCCCGACATTGGGGATGGACATGGGTACTTTGACTTCAAGGTCGGGAACAAAGCTTACAAAATGACCTTCCATGAGCTAAGCCAAGTTTTTGGATACAAGGAGGAAGGAACTACGAGGGGTTACGATTCCGTTATGCACCAAAGGACATTCCATACTTGTGGAGTATCATTGCCTCGGGAGAATACAAGCCGGGCTCTAGCAAAGGTGCTAGCTTTAGCCATCCCGCAATACGGTACGCGCACAAGATCCTCACTCATACACTCTTTGCCAAGAAGGAGTTTGGAACCGTAGCAGAGGAAGAGATGGAAGTACTTGCTCTAGGGTTAAAACCATTTCTCGACACACCCAAGGATGCAAGGATGTTTGTTGGCAATAGAGAGAACCCTTGTCTAGCCGCCATCCTCGTGAATCATCTACTCGGCTACAAAAATTGGGTTATACAATGAAGATGAAAGATCCAAAGTTGTATATTGGTGGTTTGATTACTTCTATTCTTAAGGCCAAGGGAATTGAGTTGGTGGATAATCCTAGCGACGTGGAGTTTATAAATGAAGCATACCTCTCAAGAACCCATTTCTTTGACGGAAAGCTAGGCAACAAGTATGCCTACAATCTTAAGCTCACCGAGAAAAATACCGTGAAGCTCATGTTACCCAACAAACCTTTCACCGCGATCCAAGGAAGAAAAGACATCCTCTTCTTTCCCACCAATGACCATTTCTATAATCCCGCCACGGATCCTCCACTTGAGGCAATTCGCTTACCAAAGAAGAAATCAAGGCAAGCACCAAATGAGGATACCGAGGAAACCAACGGTCTTGATGATGAAGAAGATATGCTGCACTCCCCCGAGCCCAAGTATGGGAGCGAGAGGTACGCCTTTGATCCCTATGATGGAAAGATGCCGGACGCCGCCTCTCGACATGCGCACTATCAAACGAGGCTTCTTCAACGGTGGTGTACGTGGCAAGAGAGGAACACGGGGAAATTGGTAGAAACGGTGAAAAGCTTGAAGACGACGGTGAAACACTTAAAGAAGACGGTGAAGGAGCTAAAGGGTAAGAGTGGCGAAACAAGTTCACCTCATGGCAAGGGAAAGATGCAAGCGGAAGAGGTCGGTGAGAACTCAACCCAATAAGACCAAGTTCTTGCAAGTCATGAAGGCGAAATGGTGATTTTTGAAGACCCGCACCACTCATTGACTCGAGAAGACAAAGCGGCCAAGAGAAGGGCCATAAGGTCTCCGTCACCATGTTCCAGCAATCCGTCCTACTCGATGGGGTCCTCATCCCCATCCCAAAGTTTCTAGGTAACACTTCAAAACATTTGTAAATAATTTTTCTTTTCTTGAGTCTTGCACTGTATAGCATTTTTCTTTTCTTTTTATCTTTTGTTTTCGGTTCTTCCTTTGAATTTATTTCACACCGGGACGGTGTGATTTAAGTTTGGGGGAGGGACCGGCATCTAACCATGTTTATTTTGATCTTATTTTTCTATTTTGCATTTTGAGCTTCATGCATTCATCTAAGGCATAGAAAAACACAACAAAAAAAAATCGAAACATTTGAAAATTTTTGAAAACACAAAAAGAAAACATGTAGTTGCATTTCATAAAGTAGGATCGAGTCTAGTAACATATAGGTTGCATTGCACGTGCATAGGGAGCAATGATGATTTTTCCTTGTAGAGTATCATTTTAAGAGCTCGGTCCAATGTCCTCGTTGCTAGTTGTTTGATGCTTTGATCTCGTGTTTGAAATTAAGGACGAACCATGTTTTGATCTCGTGTTTCATTACTTATGTCTTAGCTAAAACAAGTGTGAATCAAATCCAATCCTACCTAAGTGATAACCCAAATTTTGACACATTAATTATCATGGTTGTGCATGTCAATGTGGATTCATGGATACCGATACACATATTCGAGCCATCTTCCCCTTTTTACCACCCTTTGTTGGCTCGAATAGCCGGTTCCCCTATTTGGAACGGTTAACCATTCCCATAACCCAACCGTCCTTCAAGCCAAAAACCATTTGTGAGCGACGTGAGGCCTTTTCCGAATCAACTAGGCAAAAAGTGTTGAGTTTAGAATGACAAGGAGAAGCTTCCATGTAGAACTAGCCCGAATTCAAAGGGCTAAACATAGGTTAGGACTAGATAGGATGGGAGTTTGGGGGTAAAGAAAAGAAAGAGAAGGTAGAAATGGGAAGAGATTGGGAAAAGAAATGGGGGATAAGCAAAAGTTAAAATGGTTGGCAAGAAAAGTGTTGAAAAGGCTCTAAGTATCGAAAGAAAATAGTCTCTAGTTTTAAAAAGAAAAGAAAAAGAGCCGAAAATGGCTAAGGTACAAGAAAAGGAGAAAAGAGAGACTAGAGAAACTAAAAGAAGAGGTAAGTGAATAAAAATGTTGTGAGCCAACCATTTGGAGAAGAAAGAAATCCCCTAGGTGCTTAAGTGAAGAGAAAAAGTAAGACAAAGTGAGTAATGAAGGCTAATGGCCTTGTGAAAAAGGGTAGCTTAGGAAGGGTCATCATTCGGGCTTAGAGATTAGGAGTTAAGATCGATAGGAGGCATTGGGTAGATGGAAGTCATCCTTGTATGCATCTATTGGGCTTTACTCTTAGCATTTTGCATTAGTTGATTCCTTTTGAGAGATCCCTTTGCATTGAAGAAACCCCATTCATTTGAGATCACTTTTATCTCAAGACCCTCTACCATGGCCAAATGAATTCACTTGACTTGCATAAGCATGATTCACTTGAAACAATTTAACAAATGTCAAAGGATTGGACGAGAGGAAGGCATGTGTAGGTTGAGGCTTGAGTTTGATTCATGTAGGGAAGAGATATGGCTAGCTCCTTTTGAGTAGACTAGTTTGATCGCATCTTAGAACTAACAACTTGGACATTGAGTTTGAATTCTTTTGATGATACTTGTGGATTTGAGCTCCCGCTCCAAGCTCTCTCTCTCCCTACTTGTTCTTGTTTGCTTGAAGACAAGCAAAAGAGTAAGTTTGGGGGAGTTGATATCCTCTTATTTTATCCTCTTGATGCATTCATTATCTTAGATTTCACCTCATGTGCATATAGTTTCATAGCATTTCTTAATTGTTTTGTCTCATTTAGAGTTTATAGTGTTCATACTAGGTCCTAGGGTGTGTTTGCATGTTTTGGAGTGTGTCTTAGGTACTTTGGAAGCTCATGGAGACCTTGGAAAAGATTGCACAAAGACTTAGACCATGAGGGGATAACTTGAAACTCGGACCGTTTACACCGCCCCCTTACACCGGCCTCTCTACGTCCGGTGCTTAGCCTGCGCCAAACCAGGGACTACACCGCCCTCTCACACCGGCCCATGTACGTCCGGTACTTAGCCCTTCAGGATATTCCACGCCTATCTTCACTCGTCCGGTGTTGATGACCGGTCCTCAACAAACACTAGGCCAGGGCTCACACCGCCCACCTACACAACTCATGCACCATCCGGCGTAGAAGCCCTCTTCCAAAGCATCAACACCGGCCACTCGTACCTGTCCATGCCCATGCGGTATTCAACACTTCAGGACACCAACACCGGTCCACTCCTGTCCGGCACGACCATCCAATGCTGAAACCAGAATCCACCAGGGCGTACGCCAGCCTCCCATACCGCTCGTTCCCCGTCCGGTGTGCATGCATCCAACCTTGAAGCTTCAACACTAGTCCTCCATACCGGCTTGTACCTGTCCGGTGCTTAACCCAGTTTTTAGGCGACCCAAATTTGACCGGGTCGGTACCCGGTTTTTCCCGGGTCGACCCGGTTCGCCACTATTCACTATATATACCTAAATCCTAATTTTCCATGGATTATGTCTTTTCTTATGCTAAGAAACCTCCTTTTTGAATGTTCTAAGTATTTTGTAAGAGAGATTCTTCTTTTAATTTATGCAATCTAAGTTTATATCTCAATCTCCTCTCCTCAATCTCATTTCTTAATCATCTAATTATCTAATCATGGGATTTAACATGTTTTTCATAGGATTTGTTGGACCCCTCATGATTAGTGAGTAGTCTCCTAGGATCTAGGGATGGGTTAGGATTAGGTGATTTCCACGGATGATTTGTGATGCTTAGAGATAGATAATTAGTTTCCTACTCTTATGGAGTGTGTTTAAAGCTTGATTGTGCTTGAGAAAGCCAAACTTGATCTCAAGGCATTTCCCACCCACAAGGTGATCGATGAAATGCCTAAGAGAGCTTTCTAAGAGAAATAACTTTCGTAGCCTAAGAGATTAGTTGTCTAAGGGATTATTTAGGTGATCTTGATTAATGAATTTAATGCTTGCTAATTAAGAGTCCACAAATGAGAATTTGATCTTGGATTAGTGATTAGCATAGGTGACTAGTACCTCAAGAGAGGATTAGTCATAATTAGGGTCTTAACCTTGGAAATTAATCTTGATTGTGTATGAGCATCATAAATTAGACGTTGAATAGCCTTTATCCAATTACCCCATCCTTGGATTCGATTTTATTATTTGAATTCACACCTTGTTTAGTTAGTTTCATCTTGTTCGTTTGTTAAATCTTGTTAGGGTGTTAGCTAAACCAACAACTTACCTATTTAGATTAACTTAATTAGTTCCTTGTATTCTTGGTGACTTGAAATCTCCCAATTAGTTCGATACCTCTTATACTCGTATAAAGAGTAATTGATCCTCTAGAGACCCAAACGTCTTGCATCACCACGCAGCTTAGATAGGCATCTTGCATGTGGCGCGGTTGTGACCGAAGCCACCGCACCGCCCACACACTGTAAAACGTCTCGCCCCACCACCCTGAAATATTTCCAACCATTTTTTAGGGTGTGTAACCATTTTTATGGACTAAACCAGTTATGTTATCTAGGTAAAATAATTATTACCCCAAATTCCCCACGGGATGGGATTCGTCTTTTTCGAGGTCGTCCTGGTGTGCGTCTAGTACTGGACGGCATCAGGTGCAGTGAGGAGAAGTCGTCGCCTATAGTCACGGCGGGAGTGGGTGCAGTGACAGGATAGATGCTGCATTCATATGCCTTCTGCCAGAAACCTTTTGTGTACTCTATCCCCACCAATGAGTCAACCCTAGTCTCTGTACGAATCGCAGCCACCACTGCATGGGGGCAAGGTATGCGAAGCATTTGAAATTCTTGGCAGCTGCAAGTCTTGGATTCTAGGTTAACAAGGAAAGGAACCCCTTCTTTGTTGCGGATCTCAAATTCATCCTCATTTATCTTGCGGAAAGCAAAACCTGTAGAAAGCTCAAAGTTCTTAGCCAGAATCTCCTCTACCTTCGGAGTTAGTGTGGTAACATTAGCTTCAGCAACTGCACGTCGAGCGGTAAACCAGCCCATAAGAGTTGCTCGGATATATTCAATTAAAGGGACAATTGGATAACCACGTGCAGCGGCTAGGGCGTTGTTCAGCGACTCTGCTACGTTGCTCGTCATGAGATTGTAGCGTAATCCTGGAAAATGAGACATGGCCCAATGTTCATAGCCAATCGCCGTTAAGTAATCCGCACAAGCTACATCCATTACTCGGATCTCGTCGAATAGCTCATAAAACTCGGACGGGTGATAAGCCCTCGCGGCCTTTGACACCATGTAACTAAGGTGGCGCCCTTTGAAGATGCTTTGGATGTTACGCTGAAGATGAACGAGACATGCACAATGTAAAGACTGTGGGTACACCTACATAGGACACGCAGGTAAAGTTAATGTTGTTTCGTTAACGATAAATACAGAACGTACATGTCCATCGGTAGCGATTACCCCAAACAGTAACAACCAACAGTCTTTGATAACGAAATAACATACATGTTAGCGCTACTAGATTATTCTATTAATAAATATCTAAATGTTTAAATGATGTGCAAACTTTAGTTGTCATGGAAATACCTTTTGCAGCCCGGCATATATGGAGTTATGCCTGTCCGAGACAAACACTAGATCAGGACTGTCCGGTATCAACTCCACCAACTTTCAGAAAAACCACGACCATGCCTTGTCATTTTCACCATCCACAATAGCAAAAGCAAGCGGGAAAAGGTGATAGTTCCCGTCTTGACAACTTTCCGTAAGTAGGCAGCCCGCATACTTCCCCTTGAGGTGAGTACCGTCAAATGACAATAACCTTGCGCATATATGATAACCCATTCAAGCAAGCCCCCAACGCAAAGAAGAGGTATTTAAATCGCTGCCCCACCCCTTCTTGGTGCTCTGTCTCTAATGACACCACACTACCTGGATTTGAAATAACCAAACGCTGGAGGAAAGTGGGCAATTCTCGGTATGACGAACCAGCTGTCCCAAGGCTTCTGTCCATCGCCATCTCCCTCGACCTCCAAGCTTTCCAGTATGATATTGGTACCTCGTGGTCCCCGCGCATCAGCTCACGCAGCTCAGTTGGTCCGGGGCCACCGCTGCTCCCACCGTACCTGTTTTTCATGATATCTCCAATCACGGTTGTCGTTGCCTGCCTGTGGAAACGTCCTCGCTCGTTAACTGTGCACTTATGCATCGTTGTTGCTCACCTAAGTACCAATCTATCCCTTCCATCTTGACTGCGTATACTCGCCATGGGCAATCTCGTCCTACACATTTGAGCACCATCATATCCGGGTTTGAGCGTATGTGGCAGTATTCAAACTTCTTAGCTAGAGCGTAAAGGGACATATGGAGTTTGAAAGCCTCTTGATTCTTGAACACCATCCCAACATAGAGCTCCCCTGGTTTGTTTGTGTCATCGCCTAACGCATAACAGTTTCATAACAATTAGCATATAATAATTCATTTAACGAATCAAACAACAGATTAGCTGGATAATGTTTACTATACTCACAAATATAATCGCCACAGTCGTCGGAGGAGACATCCGCGTCCATCTTGTGGGTTGATGTTTCGGGCTTCCTGCTAGGTCCACCCGTGACACCAATTGTCAATCCCAAATACGGGCCATCATCGGTGACTGCCCCCAACTTTCCCTTCCCCTTCCGTACTGCTGCGGCGTTGCTTTGCTGGCCCACGCTTGTATAGGCTACCAACATGAGTGTTAGAGAATAATATAAGAGTTAGACTATAATATTATTATTAGAGCTATATTGATAAATTTAAGGCTAAGTTTCACACTTACCTCCAATGGTTGGAGTTACTAGAGCCAGACCAGTGACCGTAGATGTTGCGTCCGCCGGCGTCATCAAATCACACGGATCGCCCCTACTCTCACCAAATCTGGTTGTATACATGTTGTTTTCTACCGGTTGCAAGATTAGATCGTTAGATGATTCAGTAGTAGACCCAGCACCGTCCGAACATGCCAACTCGCGAGATGGCTCCAACTGCGTAAGTACCAAATTCAATTCCTTGATTACACGCATTTCGTCTGCCGTTAAAATCTCTTGTAGAACACTCTCGCTTGCTTCCACCGTTGGGCCATGTGCGTGGAGACCTTCCCAAAAATTGTAAACGTCATCAACCCCAACACAAGTTTCATCGATAGCTTTTTCTGATTTAACGCTAATAACTATATTACCGGTATATCTATTAATGTTGACGCCTAACGGTATAGTTGATAGCTTTTTCTGATTTGTCCTCTTCTGAAAGCGGTAACGCTCGACATTGTAAGTTCTAGTCGTCACGTATATTGCGATGGTTTCGCATTCTACTCGAACCGCCATGAACACCTCTACGTCGCTGTTGTTGATTATGTCGCCTGGTGGCGTCTTTTTCCCATGGGGCACTAACATCCAATCCGGCAGCTGGTATGTCATCGCCATCATTTTGTACTGCTCTACAAGAAACCGTGTTCTCACCATTCCATCCAGCGATTCAAAGCTCTGGTTTTCCTAGACCATCATCTCATGACTCATCTCCGTCGTTTCCGGATGGAAATCCCATTCACCGTTCTCTGATTTGTTCCATACACCTCGTACAAACCTTACAACACGACCCATTTTACTGACTAATTCGTCACAATGGGGAAACAAACAAGAGTGGAGTCAGATAATAGATTTGTTAACAGTCACATTAACCTAGTTGTGTTTAGCAACCCTACATATTAGGAGCGTTTAATAGTTTTGTTAACTGAACAACACGGTCATTATCGTCATTTAATGCTCATTCCTTTTTAGTTCGTACGAGGTAGCCATTAATGGTTGCTTTAAAAGCTTCTTTTTTCAATTCTCTTTACAGAAGTAGACAAAATTAAAATTAAGCCATGGATTCTTAAGAAATAAACTTAAGACTAAGAAAAAAAAGACTCGAACCTACCTTTTTTCCAAGAATCGAAGCTGCTTCCAACCCCTGTAGGGGTGGGTAATCTTCAGTTTCTTTTTTTTTCAGAATAATTTTTTTTTCTCACCTCTAACCTCCACGTCTTCTCATCAAGACTCGCTAACAATTTAATATATCTCAGCAACAAACCCTATGAGCATATACATACAAGTATACAGATGATATATCCCATTTGTCGATGTAATCTTTTCCATATATGAGCATTTAATGCTCTTTTGAGCCGGAACATAATATGTGGACCACAATTATTAAAACTTTATTTGCCCAAATCATATCTAAACCTACGAAAACCTAAGCCCCCTACATTAATCATTACTCGCCCAAGTACACAAAATCAATCCGACGTGGGGCTGCTTAGGGAGGATAGTTTGGTCTTTTCCGATAACCACCAGAACAGTTGTTTTGGTTTTGCACACCCGTTTGGTCAGTTTCCCAATTTCAAACCAATTCATAGTTTTCTACCCACTTGTAAGCAAAAACCACTTATGAACCTTTGTATTAATTTCCATGAATATATGTTTTTCTATTATAAGTTGACAATCTTGGTAGCGTGCAAGCAAAGCAATTACAATGCCACTTGTGGGTCTTTGTCTTTATTTTCGTGATAATGCGTACAATTTTTTCATTTTTTATAACTATGGAGTAATCTGGAATTTTGTCAGCCGATTAATTTTCTAGTGTTTAATGTAACCGTCGAATAATTTAATCACCAAAATTTCCTAAATATTCTACAACGTGATATTATTTTGATTGGTCAAGTGGGAGTAAAAGAGTTTTTAGTGGGAATCGGACCCATTGGTCATTTCTTACTTTACAGATTCTTGGCCTAGTGGTGTTCCACATACCAAGAGGAGAAATAATTCGATCTATGGGACTATAATATTGCATTATAATGCAAAACACAGTTTAAATCTTCCGGTGCTTAACGTTTTGTGATTCCTGAAATTGAAAATCGTCTCTAAGAAATAAGCAGAAGGTTAAACCCACCTGAGGTTTAGTGGCAATATAAAACGATAAGCGGCACACTGTTTCTTATCACAACAATTGATATTATTTTCATCCCACGATCAATCTCACAAATGATAAAGCATTGCCTCGCTTACTTACCTTGAAGTCGCAGAGTTAATGCTTGTAACGAGACAATGACTTGATTTAACCTCTCCTTAGCTGCCTCATCGACCCAGTTTCCTTCTACGTCGAATTTCTGAGGTGATTGAAACGCATTAAGAGTAAACTCTGGTTTGCTGATGAAATGAAGATCAACGGTTCCAATCAGCTTCTTCTTGATATCTCACATGTCTTACCACTTTCTACAAGGAACAAGGCAAAGAAGAAAGAACATATCATTCTGCAGCAAACCAAAACCATGGATTCTACACTGATCAATTCCCATATAAGGCCCAAAACTTGGTCAATCGTAAATATTTGTTAATTCAATTCATTGAAGAGAGAAAACGATGAACCTATTCGTTTCTGGGTGATTGGAGTCACCGAAGGAACTGCCATGGCGAGCATCTTGATATATCATGGTTTTTACCCCTTTTAGGCCATGATATAGGTCCGTTT
>PKMM01011697.1:0-20948 GCA_002933915.1 Eutrema heterophyllum | reverse complement strand
TATATATATCAAATAAAAAAAGATACGATTAGAGTTAAAGCATACATATGTCACTTAGTGAATGATAATGGTGTTCTTGTTTTTACTCGCATTTTGACCAATCCAATACATTAGGTCACTATAGACAATTATTACAAGACAAAAACATTTTGTTTTCTTTGTTTTCCTTTTCTATTACCAACTTTATATATGTATATATATATATATATATCATTATGATCAGACAGTCGATGCTATGATAAAAATCCGATATATATTTTGCTAAAATATGGTATAGGTAGACCAATGATTAAGGGTGATTATATGAATTGACTATACATGTGGTTTCATACTTTCATACATTAAATGGATAAGCTGGTCTTAAATTTGTTGGACTACCATAATTTCCTGGACATTTCGATTATAGATCTACATATGTTAGGTAATTTTATTTATAATGGTCAGTGAATTATTTTTCAAGAATTTGTTATGAGTATATCATGTGTGTATAATTAATTAAATATGTTAATTTTTGTTACACATAAGTTTACCCACGTTCATTTAAGTTTTTAGTCAAAACATTATAACAAGAACCATAATAAATCTCACAGTCGCATGTTTTTTTTTTTTTTTTTTTTTTGCAAATATAACTCTTGGTCCCCTAATCAAGCGATACACAAACAATCACAGCTAAATAGTTGTATTTCCTTATATATACTTGAATATAATTGTATTTATATTTTAACCAGTAGAGGTTCTATACAAGCTAACTCTTCCAAGCAACTTCCTGTGAAAAATTGAAATGGGACCTTAATTAAGATTCTCTTTAATGGGGGTCATAAAAGTAACTAAAAAAGATAAAGTCACACTCTCCAACCTTTTCCACAAAGTTGATAGAGACTCGGGTTACCCATTAATTAGTACTAATTGAGAAATAGAGTTATATCTCTAAACATAAAAGTGGTTGTTACTTGTCACACACATAATAATATTTTTATTGTGCCATTATATGTTCTCATTGATGATTTCCACCTCTATATGATATAGAATAATTCCTATTGAGTTGAAACCTCCTTTTTTTGTATTTAGATTTCTTGAACATACTTTTTTGGGTCAAATTTTTGAACATATATACTTCTCAAAATAGACATAGTGATGAAACTAATTTATTTTCTTATGTAATTCTCTTACTGTGTCGATGTTATCAAATTTTGATTGAAGTTATTATACACATACAATTATGTAGGTAGTGTTTTAAAACGCGTCCTAAGCGGGCATTTAGGTGCTACGCAATGGCCGAACGTCCCCAGTTCATGCTACGCAATAGCATCCATGCGAATGTTTAGGCGGCAATTTTTTAGAAAATATAAAAAATTAGTATAATTATATACATTTTGTAAATTATTTTTTTTAGTGTAATGATATCAATTTTTAGTCTTTAAACCTATTAAGTTTGATTTATTTGCAAAATAACTTTAAATTTTCATATTTATCCATCTTTATATTTTTTAAAATTATGTTTTTATTTTATTTATGATTTGAGATCATTTATGTATTTTAAAATATATTTTCCTACATAAGAGATTTTTAAATTTAGTATTTGAAACTATATTATATTTTTCGTTCTAAACATATATAAGTTTTATTCACTTTATATAAAACATATTATATATATATATATATTTATATATCTAAATTTGATTGTCTGTCTAATTAAACTCCGTTTAAGCATTGGCGTATACAGTTAGGCGCTAGACACTCGTCTGTCGTCTAGCTAGCAAGTTTTTTTTTTATGATTCTTTGCGGATTCGGAAGTAATCTCAGGCCCTAAGGGACCATATTAATCTCTCGAGAAGCATAAAGTTGCCCAGTTACATCCCACGTGACCAAACAATTGTGTTGGTAATTAATTTTGTTCCTGCGGAGAATCGATCCCTGGTCGGGACCAGCAGTGCGATTCTTCCAACGAGAGGGAACCACACCACTACCATCTCTTGATTGTCAAGTTTTAGAGCACTGTTTAAATGATATGGAATAAAAAAATAGAAAAGACAAGTTATAAAATATCTGACTTATCAAAACGGTCGTCAAACATTGGTCCACTTTGATCCATAGTTTTTTCTTTTCTGGCATCCACCTTGATCCATAATTTATGGCTCGCAAAAGCATAACTAATCTCCCAAGCATAAAATAAAATGTTAGTGATAGTTACTTGAAAGTTGAAAGTGTTTCTAGCAATAACGCTAATATCAGGCTACAAATTATTTTAAGTAATTTATATATTTCATTATGACAATGCACTATGATATTTAGTGATTAGCTATTAAGATACTAATGAGGATCTGATCCCATACATACGCATGTAGACATACATGTATAAATGTATATATATCATATTATCATCTTATTATATAAAACAGACTATTTCAAAGTTAATAACTTACATGATCGTGACACGTATCAAGTCAATCGATCATATTTTGACACGTGTTTAATAAATTACCAATTATATTTTGACAAGTGTTTAATAAATTTCTAATTATATTTTAACACATAATATCTATATATATAAAACAGAATGTTTCAAAGTGAGTAACTCGCCAGATCGCGACACGTGTCGAGTTAATCCATCAGAATTTGACACGTGTAAAAAAAAACCAATTAGATTTTGACGCATAATATTAACAATAAAAGAAAAAAATATAATCTAGACTTAATCCTAAAAGTAAAGTTAGCAAATAAAAAGAAAATAAAAGTTAGGAAATTTATCTTAAAGACTAAAGTTTTTTTAAAAAAGGAAAAAAAAAATCTCACATGTCTCAAAGTTAGTAACTCGCATGATCGCGACACGTGTTAAGTTAATCGATTAGATTTTGACATATGTTTAATAAATTTCCAATTATATTTGACTCGTGTTTAATAAATTTTCAATTATAATTTAACACATAATATTAACAATAAAAGTAAAATTTATAACCGACTTCTAATCCTAAAAGGTGAAAGGAAAAAAAAACAGTAGCTATGTTTAGATTAAAGAAATTAAACAAAAACTATAAATAAAAAATAAAGTTTTAAGAAAGAGGAAAAACCATATTTCATATTAGAATAAAAAATTAAACAATATATAACAATCATAAAAAGAAAAGGAATAAAAGCCAAAAAAATAATTAAAAGACCATATTTCAGTTTAGAGTAAAGAAATCTGATTATATAAAACTGAATGTTTGAAAATTGCTAATTTACCTGATTGCGACACGTGTCAAATCAAAGTTGGAAAATTTTAAAATCGATTAATAGTTTTTTTTAAAAATTCTAAAAATTTAATAACCGATTCATAATCTTAAAAGGCAGAGTTACTACAAAAATAAAATTAAAAAAACTAAAAAAAATAAAAAATTAACTTTATCCTAAAAGGCAAAATTAATATAAAAAAGAAAAAACATTCTTTAGTTTTTCCATTTAGATTAAGGAAATTAATCATAAAAGGAAAAGAATTATAATTTATCACCTCTATATAAACCACAATTGGTAATACGTCAATTACACACCAAAAATTAAAAATCCAATAATCATATCCAAAGCTATTTATTGCGTCTTTTCACCAAATTTTTCTTTCAAGGTAGATATTTATTTCATCGTAAACTTTGTTTCTAAATTTATGTGTTATATATTTTCACGGGTGGTCTGATTTTGTTTTCTATTTTCCGCTTTTTTGTTTTCAAGGGTTATAAAATATTACATTACAAACCCGCATATATGCGGGTAGTTATCTAGTTAACAATAAAAGTAAAATTTATAATCGATTCCTAATCCTAAAAGGTAAAAGGAAACAAAATAGTAGTTATGTTTATATTAAGAAAATTAAACAAAAATTATAAATACAAGCCAACATTTTTTTAAAAAGAAACCTATATTTCAGATTAGAATAAAGAAATTAAACCAATCATAAAAAGAAAATGAATTAAAGCCAAAAAACATTTTAAAAATGTTAAAAGATGTATACATTTTGCCTTTTAGGATAAAGTTAATTTTTTTTTTTTATATATACTATTAAAAGATGTATACATTTTGTGTTCAAACAGGAAAACCTTCCTATTAGGCTATTCTTTATTTGGATAACTACTATTCATGTACTTATCTTCTCGATTCATTTTTTTTGTATAAATATACTCCATACATTTTAGTATATAAGTCGTTTAAGGTTATTTCACACATATTGAAAAACATATTAAAATTTCTATTATCTATACTATTAAAAAATATATTTAAGGTTATAATTTATGTGGATAACTATATATGTTGTCAAACATATTAATTTGGTGTAATATTAATAAAAAGTCTTTTTAATTTATATTTCAATTTAATTCCAAAACTTTAAATATTAGTTTAGATTACTTTGGATTTTCTTAAATATAGGTCAGCTTACTCACCAAAAATCACAAAAATCAGTTGTTATTGTATCTTTATAAACATATATAATAACTGGATATTAATTTAGATATTGTAATTTAAATAATATCTATACTATTAGAAAACTTTATAAGATTACTACTTTTTATTTGAAATAAAAAGATAATTCACATAAAGAAAATAATGGTTGTATTTTAAATATAAAATATTTATGATGATTTGTAGGTGTAAATGATATGATATTTATGTTGATTATATAAAATGTTTATGATTATGCTTTATTCGCAAATGAATAACAAAACAATGGGTAAGATTCCGAATGGATAATTTACGTATTAAAAAATATATTTAAAATAAAATATAGAATTGAAAATATATATAACAAAATTGGTCACAAAAAATTGGGTAGCTAAAATCACTAATTTTGAATTATACATGTCATACCAAATAATATATTTTTCCATACCAAATAGAAAACACAAAAATAAAAACAAATAAAAAATTGCCGCATGTCTTCATTGTGGAATCAAATTTTAGAAAACTATATAATATATTTTATACCAAAAATAAAATTGTTAATACATCTCAAACTTTTACATCCATAAATACATTTTGTCAAAAAATAGAACTAAACAGAAAACAAAAATTAAAACTTACCCCCGTTTAAGGGCGGATTAGAAAAAGATTATGTAAACATACTGAACTCCTGTTACTTTTCATATTGAACTCCCATTCTAGGGCGGATTAGAAAAAACAAATTAAATCTAAACACCAAAATAATTTTGTGTCACATATGACAACAATTATATATACAAAAAATATATCTAAACACAAAAATAAACACAAATTATATTATAAAATTTGATAAACAAAAAAAATTACCGTGCGGCCGCACGAGTTTAGAATCTAGTTATGTATATAGTGTTAAGAGAAATATCCTAATATCACAAAATTAGTTTTTATGACGCCAAATTTAAAATTTCAAAAATAACACAAATAATTACTCCCTCCGTTTTATATTACTTGTCGTTCTAGATTGTTTTACGTAGATTAAAAAAACAATTCAATTTTCTGTTTTACCACTATGATCACACTAATTAATAAGTTAAAGGAGGAGAGATAAAAGTGGAAATATTATCAAACATTTGCATTGAAAACATAAAACGACTATAATATGAAACAAAATTTAAGTTATAAAACGACAAGTAATATGAAACGGAGGAAGTATATAAAAATGCTTGTTTAACTTAATTTTTGGTTAATCTGTTTTACTCAAATAGTTGTTTGTTCCATTCTTTAGATTCTTTTGTTTTTATCCACGAATGCTCATTTGTAAATGTTCATATTCTTTTGTTGAATAATAATTTTGAAATTTCAACAAAAAAATCAACATAAAATTATAACATTATATTTAGGTTTTTTCTATTTATCATTTAGGGTTTAGTTTTTTTTTTTATTAAAAAATAATTTTAAATAATTTTAATATTGAATTTATGTAATTATTAAAAAATTAAACTAGTGATGTTAAGTTTAGAACAAAAATTTAAAATCACAATTGCCAATAGTTAAAGGTATTCAAGAGTCAAGACCGGTAGAAATTCTGCTTTCAGGCCATACATATTGAATAGGTCATTTTAGAGTATGATAATGGGCTTTATGGCCCAATTTAGACTGTAATAAAACGCTGTCGTATTCATCGAATCTCATCATTCCTTTTTTTGGTTTTTTCTTAGACTCGAGTAACGCCAAATTTGTTCTTCTTCTTCTTCGCTCTACGCCGTGTTCTTACTCTTTGTCAGATTCCTACCAAGCAAGCTTCTTCGATCTTCCTTAGTGCGGTTTTCGTTTGTAAAGGTAAGTTTTTCCGAAAGAAAAGTTATGAGGAATCAAGCAAACAGATTGATAAAACCTAATTGTTATTGTTTATATTGTAATCCCTTTTCTTAGATTGGAAATCTACCGTCTTAGAAACTGATGTTTAGGAAATGGAATCGTTGCGTAGAAACCCTAATTTTATGCTCAGTCGCTTGATTTGCAATCTCTCAGAGCGCTTTGGTTTTTGTTATAAAGATTCTTCTGCAATGGACACAAAAGCTCTGGCGAAATCGAAGAGAGCTCACACTCAACATCACAGCAAGAAGTCTCACTCGGTTCATAAGCAGAAAGGTCCAGAAGTTTCAGAGAATTCCAAAAATCCTGAGAAGCTGCAAGGAAACCAAACCGGGGCTCTGAAAGCAAAGAGTCCGGTTCAATCTCGGCGTGTATCTGCACTACCGTCGAATTGGGATCGGTATGATGATGAACTCGATCTTGTTTTGGAAAATCCGTCTGGAGATTTGTCGACAAGTCAACCCGCGGATGTTATTGTGCCAAAAAGCAAAGGAGCAGATTATCTGCACTTGATATCTGAAGCTCAAGCTGAGTCTCAATCAAAGATTGAAATCAGTTCAGATTGTCTATCGTCGTTAGATGATCTTTTGCACGGTATGGAGCTCGAACCAGTCTCAATCAGAAAGCCAATGTTGTTTGTTTCTATTTTGGATTCAAATGTATGAAATGTTGCAGATGAATTTAGTCGTGTGGTTGGATCTATGATCTCGGCCAGAGGGGAAGGTATACTTTCATGGATGGAAGATGACAACTTCATTGTGGAAGAAGACGGCTCAGCTTCTAATCACGAGGTAATAAGACTCTTGTTTCTTAGCTAAGATGAAGGTTTAGTACCATTTTTTTAAACGTGCTAATTGTCGCCAAATTTTCTTACACGAAGCCCGGGTTCCTCTCCTTGAATTTAAATGAACTGGAAAAAATGCTAGAGAAAGTGGATTTGCATGAGAGACTTTACATTGAAGCTGATCTTTTGCCGCCCGAGCTGGTACACTTACTGGATCCAAACCATTAGCGGTAAACAATATTAGGCTCTATGTTTTGACATATTTGATATTTTGGATTGTGCAGTGTACAGCTCAATCAAAGGTGAGCCGCGATGAAGAACCGTGTCATTCACAAGCACCCCAAGACGTTAACTCTATCACAACGAGGCTAAATGAGCCGGTTCAACAAGAACCCAGTGGAAAGATCAACCCAATCGTCACACAAGGCGAATCATCGGTCGTGGAGGCTGAGTCTCTGGAGCAAGTCAAGGACATACCAATACTCACAGACGAGTCAGAGAAATCATCAGCAATTGAAGCTGATCTAGATTTGCTCCTCAACTCCTTTAGTGAAGCGCCTAACCCAGTGGCTAGTGCCTCAAGTATATCCAATCAGAATCCTTCTTTCCAGAAATCTTCAGCTTTTGAAAATGAGCTTGATTCTCTTCTCAACTCTCATCATAGTGGCGCAGAACCATTCAACAAACCAGCGAACCCATCTGATCAAAAGCTTAAAACGACGGGTTTTGATGACGTGCTTGATGATTTGCTCGAACGTACTTCAGTATCGATCAAACCACAGCAGAACCAGACCTCTTCTTCGTCCTCCGTTGGAAAATCCAAAGTTTTAGATGAGTTTGATTCTTGGTTAGATACAATTTGATTTATATATGTTAGCTTTATACTTTTTTTTTGTATTGCCTAGGTAAATGAGAATATTTTCTTTTTGTAATCAATGGTAGAAACATTAACATATTTGATAATGACTCTTCAAATAATTTTAATTAAACCAATCCACAAAAAAGGAAAAATAAAATATAACTATTCCTCAAAATATTGATGAACAAATCGGGAGTGGGCGTAAAATGGTCATTTGGACAAAACGAAAAACCTGTTCAAAGTGACTAATTTATTTTTTCTTTTCTATTTATTTGTTAGGGCTAGGCTCCAAGTTCATTGCTTGGAGATTAAGCAAAAGATCATTGGAGCTGAGGTAAACCTTGTTGGCCGATCTAGCTACGGTCTGAGCAATCTCTCTTGCAGCTTCAATCTTCCTCAGAGTGATGAAAGCTTCATTGTTCGCAATAGCTTCGCCTATGAGTTGAGCACTCTTAGCTTCTCCCTGTGAATTACAAAGTTGTCATTTAACAAGAGACCTAATGCTTTCAAGGGAAGAAACAAAACCCATACAACTTCCCCTAAAATATATAGATACTCACCTCAGCGCGGATAACAGCACTTTTCTTGTCTTGCTCAGCCTTTTCGACAATGAACTTAGCCCGTTCTGCGTCCTGAGCTGCAACTTGTTTTGCCTCGATTGCTTCTCTGAATTCTCTGCCAAATGTGAGGTTTGTGATGGAGACATCATCTAGAGCAATGTTGAAACTAGCTGCTCGCTCTGTCAGAATCTTGCGTATCTCCCTGCTCACAGCCTGGAAGAGAGTCAAAACCAAGAAAACGAAAAAGAAATGACCAAAAAGAGAAACAAATGTTTGCGATTAGAGTAGGAATATCGGAATTACTACTAACTTCTCTCTGTGTAATGAGCTGGCTGGCATTGTACTGAGCCACCACTGCTTTCAGAGTTTCATTGATGACGGAAGGGAGAACTCGGTCTTTGTAATTCTCACCGAGTGTCCTGTAAATATGCGGCAAGCGGTCACCCATGGGACGATGAAGAACCCTAAGCCCAATTGTCACCTGCATAACAGCAAACAAGTATATCAGAAAGACATACACATGCATGAACAATGGTTTTTTGTTTGTTTGTCTACTTGCAGCTTAACCAACTCTGGAAAATGCTTTGTTTTCTGCTAAGAGGTGGTTTCAGACAAAAACAGAACCCAAACTATAACAGAATCAAAGCAATAGGAAACGAAGAAGATACTAAGAAAGAGATAATTTCCATTTTTAATCTTCCAAAAGATACTCTAGTTTCTTTACACTTTTACAGGTCAGACATTAAAGTATCTCCTTAATTAGATACCAAGCCTAATTTGATTTTACAGCATCACACCCATCAACCTCACCAATAACAACAAATAATGGTCTTCATACTATCAACTTTGCTTCACCTTCAGCAACCGTATTCGAAAACAAAACATGGCACTACACACACACGCAAACCTTTTGAAGGTCATGACTTCCAGTGTCGCTATTCACTTCGTAAGGCAGTGCTCGAACATTGTAGATAATCGGCCTTTCAAACCATGGTATCATAAAATGTGTGCCCTCTGGATAAACCTGGAAAACAGAAAATCAATTTAGCAGTTGGCAATTTGTCCACATAGCTGGTAATATTGCGAGATACAGACCTTCTCTTTGATACCGGTTATCCGGTTAAACACGATGGCACGGTGTCCTCCTTCAACATTGTAGATGCTATTAGCAATGCCATAGACTCCAATCCCACCAATAACACTGGCCTTAAGCAAGGCAGAGAGTACAGGTGATCCAGGAACTTTTTTGATATTCATTTCCTAAAATACAAAAGATATGAATCTCAAGGCATTGCTAATCGATTGCAAAGCTAAAACGATGAGATGATTATTTTCAGATTATATAAAAGAGAGAGTTTTTATGAATTTTATAAAAAGCTTGACTCAGTACTAACCCTAGATTACAGAATATACAATTAATTAGACGAGAATAATGTCTCTAGACGTAAAAAAAAAAAGGGCTAATAAAAGAAAAGGTCTTGATCGGCGAAACAGAGACAAAGAGAGAAACGCACCTAAGTTCAGGTCTTGATCGCCGGCGAAGTCAGGGTTTAAGGAATGATCAGAGATTGAAACTTCCGGGAAGCGTAGGGTTTAACAAATTAATAGAAGGGTATTTTTTATATTGGGCCCGGAAGACGGTGATGCTTATCCCTTACGAAAGACGCTTATTGGGCCTAGTAAGCCCATTAATGAATGCTTTGCTTGTTTAACACGTAAAGTTGAAAATGAAATATTCTAATGTCTAAATGATTCAAGGGTTTTCTGAAGAAAAAAAAAACCCTTCCAAATGACATTTATTTTTAAGTTTACCCTTAATTTGTAAAAATGCATGTTAAATCCACGAAGTCGAATTTAATCCATAATATAACCTTCTCATGTTTTTTTTTTTTTTTATAAAAAAAGTTTTACGGTCACTACATTATAGTTTTTATATTTTAAGAATAGGTTTGAACTTCTCGTCGCGAAGGTTTTGATTTGACATCTAATTTTTCATAATTTAACAAACTTGATGATGGTGACGGCGATTATATTACGAGTTAAATTCAATTTATTTGGATTTGATCTGCATTTTTTACAAGTTGAGAGTAAACTTGCAATTAGAGGGTTTTTTTTCAAAAAATCCATGATTCAACTTTTTTTTTTTTTTTGAATTGATGATTCAACTTTAAGAAAGGGGAGATTAAGCTCGAACTTGAGATTGTTAATTTGTGCTTGTCTCTTTTTATCTTTTTCTATTCATTGTGTTTTCTATCTCTTATAACGTATAAGATTCCTCTGTTTTTGGCTTTGATGGCTGTACTCTGTTTTTCTTTTTTCTAATTCATTCGATTGGAAGTTGGAAAAAAAAAATATACTAAAAACAATGTTCACGATTTTGCCTTTCGATTTATTAGACCAAATTTAGCATATACGCACAATATAAAATAACAATCTCTTCTTTTCAATTATCAATTCATGCATCATATTCAATAAAGAAATTTCTTATTACAACCCGCACAATAATAAAAAAAAATATAGAAACGAAATCAAACGATGAATTTCAAACATAACAGAACAAGTCCAAGACCGAACCCTAATCCAGTCTTCATCTCCCCGGAGCCAGACGGAGCCGCGGCTTTCTTAGAGGTGTCGTCGTCTGAGTCATCGGAGACACCAGGAGATTTTGATTTCGGACCAGGAGCCACCGGTGAGATCTTGTGTTCTCCGAACATCTCTTCCGGCAACAACACCATGTCCACCACGTAAACCGCAAGAGGACGTTCTTGTCTTAATGCATTACTGACACGTGTCTCAATGACTCCCGTCGAAACGTTGACTTGGTTTCCTTGACCGGTGAAGTTAAGTCCGTAAACCGCGCCAGCGTCTCGCCCTGAAGCTTGAGTCCTGACCGGGTTGCTAACGGAGAGAAGATCATCCAGTGTGTAGAATTTGGGACTAACATGGTAAAGAATGAGTTTGACTTGGTCGTCCGGGCTTAGCTTGTTTAGGGTTCCGGGTTTAAGGTTTTGAAAAGCGTTGTCTGTTGGTGCGAACACAGTCATGCCTTCTGATGAACTGTTGACTTGGATGTTGATTTGGTTTCCAATTTGAGCTGTGTTTAAAAGACGGATGAAAGTAACAAATTGACCGGCCTTTTCGAGGATCGCCGTGATGTTGATGGGGCCGGCAGGGCCAGGAGCGGGAGCAGCGGGCTGAGCGGTTACCTCTGTGGAGAGGAAGACGGCGGCGAGGAGGAGAAGAGGAGCTAGAGTTAGATGAATGGTAGCCATTTGCGTTTGAAGTTTGAGTTTAATGGGAAAGTGAGGTTGGGAGTTAAAAGGATTTATATGGATGAGAGAAATGTTTAGTGATGAGTTGTGGCTTAGTTGGAATGAGATGGGATTGGCTAATAAGTCAATTTGACAAAATATTTGTCGACAAAAATCGGATTTTCTATGCAATTATATGTTTATCCCTTAATTTTTTGTTAAATATAATTATCAACGTTTATATATATGAGCGGTTGTTAAATATAGTTATCGACGTTTATGTACAATTAGTTTGTGTAATCGCGATTTGCATCGATTCAAAAACTACATAAATGAAATTTAATTAAGAAATGTGAGTATTATTTATATGCATATGTACAAATATGAGATGCTTAAATTTGTAATGAGTTCTAAGTTCAACATATATACAAATAGTAGTTAACAACGAAATGTCAATCTTTTTTTTTTTACTATGAATGTATATATACTTAGGGTAACAACCGACACTAACACATACTTCTTGGTCACACAACTCACAATAATCTCAACTAATTAATGGTTGGTGGTACTTAGTAGTCAAATAAAGAAAGAAAAGGATGATTGGATTCAATAATGAAAACGCTTTTGTTTTGGCAAAAAAAGTTAGTATTTTTCTAAACTAGAAAAAGATTATTATCTTCTACTTAGGAGAAGATATGAGGAATTCAAACTTAATTCTTAGGAAAATGCGACATGTGTTGTACTTGTAAATTAGAGCCTATAGAGATAACTAAATTCGTCTATTGTAAAATGTAGACACTAAGGTAAATTCAAAAATGTAGATGCATATCATGCATGTATATATATCCATATACTATACTTATGCATACACACGTCGATCGTAGACATGTATGTGTTTGTGTCATTGTATGTTGTAAAAAGAAGAAAACGAATGGACAAAAGTCCAAGGCTCGCTAAGTGACAGCCTGGGATGAACAAGTTGGCATGTGGTGGGAGTGATAGACCTACAAGAGTAAACATATAATATAATCGATCATTAAAATTTGTTTTATTGCGTTTGATCGATTATTACCAATCGCCGGCTCAAAAGTAGCAAAAACAGATTATATTATTGTTCAATATTTGAAATTAATATGGATCCTAATTATATGTAAAATTTTGTTTTTGGGTTCTTAAATACACCAATGTTTTTTTTTTTGTTTTTGGTTTATATTACACCCATGTTTTTGTTGGTTATCAGGTTTCCTTTGCAAAAATACTCCCCGCACTTACCTAGATTACGGTCTTGGCTTCGAAAACCATCAGTCAACCAAACAAACGTTTTTTTTTTGGTAATTCTTTGAGACGTACGGTTAAATAAAACGGTTTATTAGGATGGTCTGAAACATTTTTAGACACTCACAAAAATGTTAGAAACCGATGATTTCAAAACATTTCAGAGGTCAGCAATCAACCAAACAATTTCTTTAAGTAATTCTTTGATAAAAACAATTTGTTAAAGCATTTTTTAAAAAGTTACAAGAAGAATTAGAAACCGTAACAAAGGGTTGTCAACTTATCATAAATGATTCTTGGTATAAAGTCACTTACATTGAAAGCATACATCTCGTGTTGCTCTTAATATCCCTTTTAAAGTGTATGATGTTTTTCTCTCGGCCAAGCGGCATGTAGTTGAAGATCATAAAGTAATGTATCAGTCTTCTTATGTTGAATTGAGCAAACACAGAGCGTCGTCCATTGAACCGTGTATGTACCGTTTGGCCTTCACTATTACTAATAGGCCACACCTTGTGGCTTGTATAGGCTCATTAGAAACTAGACCTAACCATAGTTAAACATGATTGAAAAACCATTCATTTTTATAGTTGAATAGACTCTCTTTCTTATGATGCCACATCATCAATTGAAGGTCTAGAATTGTGACACATAAGCACACTCAAAATTATTTTAAATAATTTGTTATTGAAATTTATTGTTAATTACACTCCACACTCATAATAATTAATAAGTACTATTTATTAAAGAACTTTTACCTAGAATTTGAAAAGATATTTTTCATATTTATGACATAGATTTTGGATATTTAAATATTGTCAAGTTACATGATTTGTTCTTTTATAAATATAAAAAATGTCCGAGTTTTTTAAAAGAACTTTTAGGTACACAATTAATAAAAATATATTTACAAAATTTTACAATGCAAAATTTCTTTAGAAATGAGTCATCCACATGGTTCAATTAGTCGTTTTGGATACGGAGAGAGAGAGAAAAAGGGAGAAAGTAAGAGAGAGAGATAAAGAGACAGAGGAGAAGACAAATAGATAAAGAGAGAGAAATCTCTCTTATTTTTGTTAAGTACGACGGTGTACTCACATAGATAAAGTATCATGGGCAATAAATATTCTTCTCACAGTGATCATTCAAAAAATTATAAAACTAATAATTGATTGGTCATTGTTTACTATCTCTCGGGCCGTTAATTTTGAGTGGGATATGTTTATCGAAAGACGTTGAATTTGCTAGATTTTGGCGACCTTTAGAGGGAAAAAATAACTAGACATTTTGATGGATGAAAATGGGGATCATGCCCATATCAAAATTTGTTCAACGAGAAATGCTTGCCAGAACTTCCGGAAGCTCTAATAATGTATGCAATAATGCATGTTTGGATAATCTTTGGAAGGAGTAACGAGGTATGTTTTACTGAAAATTCTCCATCACTCAAGTCAGAATAAAGACCACAAGACTGCTTAGAAATCGGAAAAAGAAAAGAAATATAGTGGATTCAATTAGTCGTATTGGATAGGGAGAGGGAGAGAGAAAGTAAGAAAGAGAGAGAGATAAAGAGACAGAGGGGGAGAGAAATAGATAAAGAGAGAGAAAATGATGTCATCCAGAAAAAGGTCGGACGCTTCTTAAGGAGATCCACATCATATTAGTGAACATTCTTAAATTTGAGAAATGAAAAATATAAGTATGAGTTATTCTTTTATATAAGTTTAAATCTTCGAGAGTCATTCCTTTATCTTTTTCCGTGAAATATATGCGTTTTATAGTGTGGCTGAGTTTTTCTTAGTAAAGTTAATAAACTGTAATAGAATCTCGCGCGAAACGCGGATCACCAACTAGTAAATGATAAATTTAAACTCTTTTGAATCAATTTTATGGGTCACAAAGATATAAATTGTAGTAGTTTGTAATAGTGTCGTTATTGTGTGTACGTTACAAGCCACATTTAAAACCACATGTTAAAAACAAAAACTTTTCGCGTTTTAAGGATCTATTGTACTTTTTCGCGTTTTAAGTAATTAAAGTCAACTCATTTAAATGTCCAAGAATGTTGTTCCATCAATCCACCCTAGATATTTATAAAGCCTACATAAGAACTAACAAAGACATATAAAAGCCCAAAATTCTAATGTCCACCTAAGAATAAAAGTTGAAACAATGAAGTTATGTTGACCTAACCACCACATTACATCATAATCTTTATATATATGTATATATTTTTAGTCACTTTTCACGTTATCTTTTTTTTTTGGAAAGAGGCTCTACTAGATCTGTCCATTTTAAGACGGATTTTCTGTTCTATGACTATGGTGTACTAGATAAGAAGATGATTAACCCATTATAGAATAATATTAACTGTAGTGTTTAAGTTAAAAAATTCGTATAGAAAAAAAGAAAATCGGAATGAAATTCCAAAGGGGAGGAATGTTATTTTAGAAAAAGGAAAAAAGAATGTTGGGGACTGAGCACCGAGCAGCATGCATGCAGCCGTACACTCGTCACGGCATGTTCGTCGCGGCCGACACATCTCTCACGTGTGTCTCAGCTGTTTCGTGTCGCCACGCCTTCTCTATCTCGATTGTCTTCTTATAATTACCACTATTTAACCTTTTATCATTTGCATATATCCATAATTGATCAAAGTCTTTCAAAACTTAACATTTCTTCATGTCGAGTGTGACCGTAATACTACGATCTAACACAAATATATAGCCTAACACCAAATCTTATATTTTTTTTTTGTCTGACAATAATATTAGAATTCTTCGTTTGTTGTCAGCTAGATATTAACATTGGAACGATATAGAGAATGGTTAAATAGTTTCGAGATTATTAAGTCAAGCCGGTGAAGAACAACGCACCAAAAAACAATTAAATCCTGAATTCTCGCCTTTTGCGCCGAAAATTAGATCATACAATTCAGAGAAAATGGAATCCCCAAAAAAAGAGAAGAAAAAAACGTAAAAATTTATTCTTAAATATAAGAAACTCATCGTTTTTGGGTCATTAATATAAAGAAAGCTTTCCGCCTTTTTCGTACTTTGATTCCACATTCTCTAAATTGCAAGGCTGATTTGTTGGTTCGCAAAGTAAAAGAGAGGGTTTTATGTTGTTCGTTAATAGTATAAGTTCACAAAAAGGTAAGAAATTCATTTTAAAAAGTAGAAGAAAACCAATCAGACGGTAAAATTGTCATCTTACTAATCAAGTTGGAGCAGTTCGTTTCAAACGTAATGGATAGTGTAATTACTATACTGATCGAATCTAACATATAATAGAGAAAATATTTTTGTATTTTGAGAAATAAAACAGCTATATGCAATACTAGATTATGTTCCGCGTGATATACAGATAAAAAATANTTTACGATGTAAATTCGATGTAAATTTGTTAGGTAAATCAATAAAAAAAACGTGTGCTACCAAACTAGAAACTATCGATGTAAACTCGATGTAATATAAACCATTGTAAATTCGATGTAAAATTACATCGAATTTACAACGTAAATGCGAGAGTCATATTCGTCGTAAATTCGATGTAATTTTTCCATCGATTTTACGACGGTTTATCATGTCGTCGTATAACCGTCGTAATATAGTCGTAAAAGTACGACGATTATACGACGACATATATTTACGAAGAACTTACATCGAACACATATTTCGTCGTAAAATCGTCGTAAACTCGATGTAATGTTTCATCGATTTAAATCCGTCGTAAAATTTCGTTGGAAATATGCAGTTTTCTTGTAGTGAATATAAAATTTTACAAATTAAAAATCCTATCAACGATGTTTTAATTGATTTGTACTTGACCTGAAAAAACCACCTAACTTGGAAATTTAATTGGTTCTGATCCAGATATACAATTTCAGTTTTATTAATTTGTACTTCTTAATTTTCTCATCCCTATCCCTATCAAATTCAGACCAATTGCAAACCATTGAAAAGATCTTACTAATTGAAAGAAGATATGAAAAGAAAACTTTGGAGGCATAACTTTTTCATCTTGATTTTGAAGACATCAAATATAACATAATTTCTAAAGACATCAAAGTGGCGCGAGCACGAAACTATATCTTTTCCCATATAAATCGGACTGAACCGGTATGGAATATTTCTAAAGGTAATCACTATAGCGTTTTAAATTGATGTACGGGGTTTTGTTGACAAAAAAAATAAAATAACATAATTTCATCTTCATAACTTTGTCATACGTACTTAGTATTAAAGTTTTATTTTAAAATGGGTATTATTCAAATATTTAACACAACTAAAACTAAAATATGAAAGAGAATGTTCATATATTTTTTTCCAATTGAATTTTCAAATCATAATTTTAGTTTGTTTTTCTTTTATTCTTGAAATGTTCGAATATAAATTGATGAGAATATATCATCTAAAATATATAAGCAAATCTAATATATTTAGAAAGGAAAACATTAGTAGATTTTATTCAACAAAATTTTTAAAACCATAACTACAATTATAACTTATATTTGTTAAGATCCTGACCAATGAAAATATGTATACATCGTAACTTTTCAAGGCATGAATAAAAGGAGAACTGTGTGGACAGGAAATGAGAAAACGAAACATAAAAGTTGAAAATTGTTATCTTTTTTTTTTTTTTTTTTTTTTTGTCAACAGTTGAAAATTGTTATCTAATCTTGAAAAATATCACTTACGACGCACGACTTATGACTTATGATTTCATATTCTTAAAAGTATATGAATTTGGATAAAATAGTTAGAAGCATGAAACATGTGGATGTACGTACATCATTTGATGCAAACAACTACCTTATTTTTTTCTTTTGGTCAGCAGTCAAACAGATACATTTTTTTTTTATA
The DNA here is from genome assembly GCA_002933915.1 of Eutrema heterophyllum. Lineage (NCBI taxonomy): Eukaryota > Viridiplantae > Streptophyta > Magnoliopsida > Brassicales > Brassicaceae > Eutrema > Eutrema heterophyllum. The sequence continues at coordinate 3,072 of PKMM01011697.1, read as the reverse complement.
AAAAAAAATCAAATATTTATCTCTAGTTGGTTAGTTTTAAATATCTACCGGGTCGGATATCCCATACCGACATAAACCACCAATCGTTAATAAGAAGTAACCAATGTTTTGAAACCCGGACCAATTCGACCAATGTTTTGAAACCCAGACCGATCTGCCCGGTCGGATTGGTTAACTTGGAACCCGGTCACTATCCCGGTTCGGGTTTAGTATTAAAACCCGTTAATTATAAAACCGGTAAAATCCAGGAAAAACCGCCATTAACCCACGACCCGGTGACCCGGGTGAACCTGTCGGATACCGGTTAATGAAAACTTTTCAAAATAACAAGAACTTTTTGTTTTCTTTCTTCACAATCTGCGACTCGAGCAAATCTAAAACATGTTCGTATCTTCAATTTTTTTTTCTTTTTCAAATTCCTCTTTGTCTTTATGTATAATTGATTGTTCACTTCGATTGCTTCATATCGTTACTTAATTAGTTAATTAATATCGTTGCTTCTCTTCGATTGATGAGCCATGCCTTTGAAATTTTGTTTGTCTTTTATGCAATGTTTTTATCACGTCTGAAATTTGTATGTATCTTTTATGCAATTCAACATAGTATGGATATTTTTATTCTTGGTGTTTTGTATTATGTAGCTGCGGTGAATGAGCCTCAAGAGTATGAGATCATCTGTTTTGATGTTAGGTATGAGAAATTAAAGTTATTAAGAGAAGTGAGGACATGGTACTATGGAGTAATTCAACTCTTGTAAACTACAAGGGTACATTAGGTGCCCTTCCGTTACCTAATTTGTGGAAGAATCAGAATGTGGTTAGATTGTGGGTTCTAGTAGACGATGAAAAACATGAATGGTCAAAGCAAATATTCGTATTGCCCCTTTCAGTAGATTTTATGCAACACAATTTTAAAATTATAATTAATATTTGTAATTAAGATCCCGGCCAATGAAATTATTTATACATCGTAACTTTTCTAATCGACTTTTTTTTTTGTGTGGGTATGAATAAAAGGAGAACAGTGTGGACAGGAAATGAGAAAATGAAAAAAAAAAAGTTGAAAATATGATCTTGGAAATGTCAGTTACGATGCACGACTTTAATCATGACTTATGATTTCATATTCTTAAAAATATTATGAATTTGCGTAAAATAGTTAGAAGCATGAAACATGTGCGTGTACATTTGATTCAAAGAAAGAACCAGCTTATTTTTTTAAACACAAAAAAAATCTAGTTGGTTAGTTTTAAATATCTATCGGGTTAGATTTATGTAAACATTTGCAAAACTCAGGTCGGTTACGAGTCGGGTCGGATCCAGTAAGATAACCCGTACCGAAATAAGAACTAAAGTCGTGGGGACGAACAAAAAAAAAAAGGTGGGTTTCGTCGATGGGGAATCTAGGGTTTAGAGCAGTGTATCCGGCCATGAAAACACGATCTCCGACCTCAATGGATAACTCGGAGACGATCCCAATTGATCTCATCATCGAAATACTCTCGAGATTGCTGGCCAAGTCTATAGCTAGATGTCGCTGTGTATCGAAGCTATGGGCTTCCACACTTGCCCGTCCATATTTCACGGAGCTGTTCATAACCAGATCTTGTGCTCGACCACAATTCTTGTTCTCCTTCCGAAAAAACCATGAGTTACGTTGGTCTTCTTCTCGTCACCCCAGGTCCGAAATCCGGATGAGAACTCGTCTCTTGTAGCGGCCAATCTTCATATGAAGTTCCCCATTGATGATTTCTATGATATTCGTCGTCCTGCCTGCGTTTGGTCTGTGTTACGCATCTTAATATCTTAAGGAATGAAACCGTGACGGTGATATGTAACAATCCTTACCTTTACCCAAAGTGGTACCTGTAAACAGTTTTCTTGGGTTTGATCCTATTGATAAACAGTACAAGGTGTTATCCGATATTCTCTCTAGAACTGAATTTGTTTGTAACAATGTGCATATCTTTGTAGATAGAATTGAGCTGTTTTGGGAGATAGAGATAAAGGTAGAATCAGTTGGGATTGAGGATCTTATTCGTGGTGTATATAAACTGTAAGAGAGGAATGAAATGAACAACACAAATTTTCAGTAGCTTGTGCTGTTTTTACATGGTATCAGAGCTGAGTTGTTAACTCGATCCAAAAACACACAATGTCTACTGAGATTGCCAACGTTGATCAGAAAAAGAATTTTGCACCAATTTACCAATTGGCAGCAAATGAAAATCGTCATCGCTCAGGTGCAGTTCAATGGAGAGAACTTTGACGAGTGGGCGCAAGCCGTGAGGACGGGTTTGCGCGTGAAGAAGAAGTTTGGGTTCGTTGAAGGAACCGTACCAAAACCAACGGAAGATGCACCCGAATATGAAGATTGGGTGTCTGTGAATTCGATGGTTTCACTGTGGATCTTAAACACAGTTGAAGCGAAGGTTCAAAGAAGATCCGCAGGAATTGTGGAAGGAAATCAAAGATCGGTTTTCTGAGGGAAATGGTCAGAGATTTCAGGAGATCAAGGCGGAGCTTGCGAATTGTCGACAAGGTAATCTGAGTGTAATCGATTACTTTGGAAAGTTGCAAATGCTGTGGGAGGATTTGTCGAATTACGATAACCAAGGTGGTGTGCAAGTGTAGCGGTTGCACATGTAATCTGAATGTGCAACTCGAGAAGAAGAGAGAGGAGGGTCGAATCCATTACACTACAAGAAAACAGCCATTTTGCAACGATTTTTTGCGACGATTTTATTTCGTCGCAAATCAACATCGTTATTACGATGATTTTTTAATTCGTCGTAAAATCGTCGCAAAATTGGGACGAAATATTTCGTCGTAAAATCGTTGTTAAGTTCGGTCCGATTAACGACGATTTTACGACGATTTGTGGAACCGTCGTAAAATCGTCGCAAATTGGCGACGATTTAACGATGATTTTTGGAATCGTCGTTAATTACCGACGAATTACCAAGGAAATGTATTCGTTGAACTTTGCAACGAATTACCGACGATATATGAGTTAGTTGAACACGTTTAAGTTACCGGAGTGTACGGTTAGGTAAACTATTGTAAAATCGTT
>PKMM01011696.1:0-15809 GCA_002933915.1 Eutrema heterophyllum | reverse complement strand
AAGAGTGAAACGATGTCTCTAATTCCGAGCTTTTTTGGAGGCCGAAGAACCAACGTGTTCGACCCATTCTCGCATGACTTATGGGATCCGTTCGAAGGATTCGTAACGCCTTCAGGGTTGGCAAACGCACCCGCTAAAGACGTGGCAGCGTTCACAAACGCTAAAGTGGACTGGAGGGAGACACCTGAGGCGCACGTGTTCAAGGCGGACTTGCCGGGGCTGAAGAAAGAAGAGGTGAAGGTGGAGGTTGAAGATGGGAACATACTTCAGATAAGCGGAGAGAGGAGCAGCGAGAACGAAGAGAAGAGTGATAAGTGGCACCGTGTGGAGAGGTCAAGTGGGAAGTTCTTGAGGAGGTTTAGGCTGCCGGAGAATGCGAAGATGGAGGAAGTGAAGGCGAGTATGGAGAATGGTGTTTTGTCGGTTACGGTCCCGAAAGTGCCGGAGAAGAAGCCTGAGGTCAAGTCCATTGACATCTCTGGCTAAGGGAATGGTGAAGTTGGAAACTTGAAGATAAAAAATGTGATGGTTTGTAATAATAAATGATGTGCAAGTGTTTGATTTTCTCCTTTTTCTTGTAATCATGAACCTCGTTGTATCGAAATCAGTGGATCTTAATAAAAGAGTGGTTTGAAATTTAGATGTCCCCATTATATAAAAGGCTGTAGCTGAATTATGTAAACATGAGTCCATCTCTTAGTCCTAACAAGTTTTAGTGTAGTGATCTCGCTGATGAATTAATTCGAATGATGTGTGATATTTCAAAAATCCTAATATAATATCTTCAATGTATAAGAGTGGTTTGAAACATAGTTGAGATCGACACATGCAAATCTTTATATATATAAGGTTGTAGCTTAATTATGTAAACATGAGTCCATCTCTTAGTCCTAACATGTTTTTAGTGTAGTGATCACGGTGATATCAGCAAAACATTTAAGGAACTAAGAAACCTTCCGGCAGGACTTTTGTTGAATTAGGATTGTTGTGGCTGTGAGTCGCCGAGAACAAGTGTCCGAAGGATTGGCATCTGGCTTTCGAGGAGTTCCCGTTTGGTCAGGATTCTGTCTGCGGAGCAGTCATGTTCCTGTACATATGAATGAACAGCTTAATAGATCATTCTCTACAGAGAGCGAAATGGTTATATCCCCAAAAAAAGAAGAGATTTGAACCTCGCCCGAAGAAGCCGACATTAGAGCAAGAAGAGTAACAGTTGCTGTTTGGTAATCCGTCAAAGTCTTGCTGTTTGGTAATCCGTCAAAGTCTTGTACGCAGATTCATCAAGTTTATCCTACAAGGTTCAAATAGACGTGAGACCAAGATGTGATACTAGTTGATAAGATGCTAACTAAGTTAGGTGTGTGACTGCGAAAACAATAGGAGCTTTTGATCGAGAGAGAAGATTATATTGTTGTCTTTCCTACGTTGTAATACCTTCAAGTGTGAAATAGCTGCAGCAATAGCTCGACCAGGGGCTTGTAAAGCTTTATTGTGAACCTGTCAACAATTTTCCATCCACAACTTGATATCCGAGTTTTCAACATACGATATAGTTTTACACTAACATGGAAACATACCTTAATATAAAGGAGAGAGACAACTTTAGCGAGAAGTGCAACAGGGTCTGATTCAGTAGAAACTTGAGATATCAAATCCTGCAAGCACAAAAAAACATCGTCAAGAGGAAAAAAAAAAAAAAAGTGATGAAGATCATTTTTATATATTGAAACAACAATATGGTGTGGTACACACCTTGCGGTATGCATGTAGGAGAGTCCTTTCCAGTTTTTTGTCAAGCTTTTTCAATACCAATCCACTGCAAAGATGAAGTTAACATTCAGTCGAACTCCGGTGAAAAATAAACAGACATTCTTCAGAAATATATTGATAAATATGAAACTATATAATACCTTTCCTCTGCCAGCTCTCTGAAGGTGGTCATGAAAATGTCTACGCGCTGAAACACACGAATAATTCCATCAATGGAGCTTAGTTTATTATTCACGAGAAGGAAAAAAAGTGAAACCAAAGGCTCTAAATACCCCCTTACAGGGTGATTATCTAGTAGCGGAAAATAGGTGCAACAGGAATTTAAATGTAGTGGTCAGCCCTAAGTAATGATAAAGATTCCAATCTCAACCAGTAGCTACATTTTCATATCCATATCATTTGTTTCAATCACTGACTCCCATTAAAATTCTAACAGAATAGAAAAACTTTGGCCCTATATCAAGATGGTCAGCCACAGGGCAGGAGGAGTCAAGATGGCAGTATGTTGGCAACTGTAAGAAAAACTATATTCACTAACGAATATCTAACCTTCCCTTCCAATGCCTCAACTAGTGCAAGGGCCCTTTTCGATAATGGACCGTTGAGATTTTTAGCCTGCCCCAAAGGAAAAGAAAACACGAGTGAGTTGAACATCAGCTAGCATTATTTTAGAATATAAAGTGCAAAAACAAAGTATTTAGTTAAATTATTAATCATATTCGCTTACAAGGGTCGTTCTTTCAGAAGAATCAAGCAAAACTGGATCTTGAGCTTTGGAATCTCCAACTTCAATACCATTCTTCAATTTGTTGTGGATGTCCTGTTTTGATAATCAAATTTTAATTAGTTAAATCATTAAGAAAATGACCTTAGAAATCTCACTTTATTCTTGACTTACCAAATCATGAAGAAGTGTATCAGCAATTGTAGCTGCTGTTGTTCTCAGCAGATGCCTATGTAAAACAACCTAGGACCAGAAGAAAACAAATTGTTACACTATATTCTTTAGTTAGCAAGTGCGGCTTGCAAAATGAACTGAATGTACTTACTGAAGTCGATTGGTCATCTTCAAACAGTTCTAGCGCTTTTTCGTACAGCTGCATATTTAGGAACGACTGCCAAAAGGAAAGCCAATAAAATGAGAATCACCGGAAAGGCATTGATTGTCTAACGAAAGATAAATCTATAGTTGAAGCAGTTAGTTTCAACCTCATCAAGCTTTTTCTGAAGATCATCCATCAAGCGCTTCAACCTATCTGCATTTTCTGTGAAGATTTTCTTTCTTCTCTGCTTTAGTGAATTAATGAGCATCGGTCTCATATGATCAACTAAATGCTTAAGAATTGAATCTGGGTTCTCCATACCTGCCAGAAACCACATAGCCTCTGTCACATGTGCAATCGCTACATAATCTTTTATGCATACATAAGCTACATAATTTTTTTTTTATTATGCATACATAAGAAAGACTTTCTCAGACGTACCTTCATCTTCAAATTCAGGCACAGAATCGACGATCTTTTTCATCACCCATCCGTCTGGCGGAATAACATTATTACCTTCTTGCGCCTTAACGGACTCTTTCTTGCCTCCTGCTTTCGAATCCAACTTCTGTGACGATGATGAATCCCTGCCTTTCTTCTGGTTTCTCTTAGATTTAGGACGGGCGTCCTCTTCATCATCTGGAAAAGTTTCAACGGTTGCTGTTTTCATGCTGACAGACTTGCCTTTTTTCTTCTTTGATCCTTTATCCGTATTAGCAGGTATGCTTTCTGTCGACTCTGAAGATTTGCTTGAAGGCTCTATCAAACTACCAGTAGAAGCTTGGATGCTGAAAGCTTCTGCCTCTTTCTCAATTTGATCATATATGCCCTAAACATTAGTAAGTCAAACTAAGGCATAGTCCAGATAGAGAAAACCAAATGGGAAAGACAAACAGCTCGCAAGGAAACTACTAATAATACCCTCTACTTCATATGTTTACCTTAATGAACCCACTGCTTAGGACATAGGATTCGCCCAAGATAAGTGCTTTCTCAGCCTGAAAGGGAAAATAAATCAGCAATTAATGGCAAAAGAGCATTGACTAACTATCAAATTTGATCAAAATCCCACCTTGAGAGCTGATTGGACGGAGGGGCAAAGAAGCAACAACTTGTTTGCATCCTGTGACGTGAATAATGCAGGCAATACAGTGAGGGAATCAATCCTGAACCAAGGATTAAGGATTTCAGTAACAATGGATCTAGTAATATAGACAGCATAAAGTAAAAACAAGCAAACAACATAGACAGAGGGGAGAAGCGTAACAGCATTTAGCCTCACCAACTGTTTTGTTCAATAGCATCCTCGGTTGCAGCATCCAGCATCTCAATCATTGAAGAATGAATAAATACAGCAGATAAAGGTTTACCATCTGGATATCTAGACTATACATGTCACATAACAAAAACTGTAATGAGAAAAAAATGAGAGAGGCAACATAACACTCATTCTAGATACCATTCCATAACTAACAGTTTCAAAAACTACAGAAGGATTACGCTAAACTAACATGATACAATACCTGTAAGAACTGCACGGCTTGAGAAATCCCAAGCTTCTGCATGGTCTCGTAGGGGATATAGGAATTCTGCAGGAAAACGGAACAAACTAAACCATAAATCCATCGATTCACCATTTCTTCGAGAAAGAATAATTTACAGAACATGTAAAACTGCAGCCTGATGAAGTTTAAATTTAGTTCTTTTCCGCAACCACTGATGAATAAATGGACTCATACATAAGGAATAAGGACATTTCCGAGAAAATGTGAACAAACCTGTGAAAAAAAAGAGTCTACGCATTCCTTTTGAGCAATTGCAAAAACCTGACACCAAAATAAAACTGCTAAGTTAATATGAATTTTAACTGAACATGGGAAACAGAATGCAGGGACAATGCATTAGATGCCAGAAACCTATAAAAAAAAATTTAGAATTCTAAGACATACACTAGGAGTCCAATGGGTGCCAGCACGTAGTGACCCAAACATCTCCTCTTCTTTCAACAGTCGGTTAAATATAGACTGGAAAAACGAATTCTCAATAGCGACTCCACTAGCTCCATTCATTTCTTGTACCAACTGTTGCAATGGCGTCCACAATGCCGACAAATTGGAGGGAACAAAGATACCCCTGGAAGCACCTCGAACCATAGCGGTAACACGTGCTACATAAGCAGGTGTATATAACTGTCCACCTTCTAGCCTTGCTTTCACCTAAGAAAGATAAAAACATCCACAATTATAAAATCTCACATTCAGTTAAACACAATGTGGAGAGCTTAGAGGAGAAGCAACCATTACCAAAGTTCCAAGTCGAGGCTCTAAAACGGATTGCACCAACTCAGAGCCAACCTGTAACTGACCAGCAAGCTCGGCCACAGAAATTTGGCTGCATTCTTGGAGCCTCTCGTTGATTTCTTCTGCAATTGAATCCCAATAGGTTTGTGATATTATTTCTCCCTGGACAAGCATTAGACCTGGATCACTCAAGACCACATCTTGTGTTTGCTTCTCCACATGATATAAATCAACCCCAATCGTATCTGCCAAATCAATGACAGAGACACGACCCAATTTACTGAGCTCGCTAGCAATTTCATTCCTCAATTGCTCCTGCGAACCAACCAATAGAAAATAACACAAACGGTATTACAGAAAGCTAAAAGCTCGATCAAGCAATTTGACTTCATTTTTCGATTAACTTCCTCATCCAACAAGCGGATCATCCGTATTTCACTCCATTTACACAGCACACAATGCATACAATGAATATCAATCATCATGATGCCATCAATTTTATGCGAAACCTTGTGTTGATTCTTCTGGAGTGTATTCACGACGGATTTTGCTCATGAAACAAAGGGGGGAAAAAGAGATAAAAGCGAAATAGAATCTATACCTGAGTGATGTATTCCTTTCCGGTGACGGTGTGAAGCAGATCGAAGTCTATGACGCCAAGCTCTTGTAGCTTCTGAACCAATTCGACGACATTTCGATCCGATAATCTGACGCTTGACTTCACCTGCTGAGCGAACTCGAACTGTCGCTGCAATTCCAACAATTCTTCATCCATCTTCCTCGAGATTATCACCGGAATTCAGATCAAAACTGATATCGTCGATGCAAAGGAATCGTAAGGATTTTTCCGTCAGTTACTCAGGGGGTATTTTAATGCGTTTTAGTGCGATTGAATTTTGAAGTAATTTAATGGGGTTTGTTGAGTTTTTGAAGTAATTTTAAAGTATACTAATGAATTTTAATGGGTTTGTTTGTAATGTATTTTGATGAATTGGTATGGATTTTCAGATAATCTCAAAATTCCAAAGTCAATAATAAAAAGATTTTCCTTTCTTATAAACTATTTCTATAAAAATAAGAAAATTTCGACCAAAAAAAATAAAAATAAGAAAAAAAATAAACTATCTAGATAAGCAGAGAGCTTTGCTTGCTCCTGATATCAAAAACCCAAATATGAAATTGAGATAACTCAATCGCTAAATATGCAAAAAGAGAAACGAGTTCAGCTAAAAGCAACTCAATGTGCGAAAAACATTCAAGTATTCATATCGTGAGACGAAACCCTAGACACCAATTTCCAAATCAATTATTCGATTAGGGTTTCATCACTCTTCAGTGTGTTAATAATCGCTTCAACCCATCAGATTCTCCATGACCCATACACTCAATTCACTAAAAAAATAGCTGCCGTGACCAATCTCGAGTTTCCATGCTATCAAAAGCAAAACCCAGAAATGCGTTCACCGGAATTTACCCGAAAAAAAATTATGTATGTACCTTGAACAAAGAAGCCATCGCCTCTCGATAAGAAAAAAGTGAGTCTGCGATAACGAAAGAGGATTAAGCCCAAATTAGGTTTAAATTTGGATGGTCGGAGTGATTCAAATTTGTGGTTCCCGGTTTCAGTTTGCGCACAACAGAAGATCGAGATTCCGAACAGCCACAACGAGGAGCTGTTGGGTCTGCTTCACGAAACTGGTTCAAGAGAAATTGTTGTCTTGTGCCATGGATTTCGATCCAACAAGGTTAGTGAGATAGCTGATTCGTTGATTGATATCTTTCTTCTCACCGAACTTCTGCAGTTATCATTATTACCTGAAGCCTAAACCCAAAAATCATTTCGTCTTATTTTGTTTTCTTTTTTGGTTTATATTTTATTAATATGAAATACAACAAAATCAGAACTAAAAAGTTCATGTTTTGTTTAGTTATGTTTTAGGTACAAAAAATACATTAAAATTCATTTTAACCATAATTTCGTATTTTGAATAACAATTGTTTTTATTGTATTTTAGATTACATCAGATAAAATATTTAATCCAGTAATAGTGGATTTTAATGTATTTTTAATAAATACATAATTAGATAACATCAAATTTTAGGCTAAATTTAAAATACATCTAAATTCATTAAAATACGATATCCAATAAAACCCCTTATATTTTTCTCGGCAAGATTGATTATGTTCAAACACCGGATTAAGTATCTTTCCCCACTGTTTTACTAATTAGACCAATGTTTTTAAAAACCGGACCGGCCGGTTATATCGGTACGAGCTAAAACACACTTTAATTGATTTCAATTGAGAGGTTTTGAAACTTAACCATAGAAAGAAACCCTAATTCCTCAGGACGTTTCTTCTTCTCTCCTCTGGTTAGTCCGTCGAGGATTGCAAATCGCCGGCTTCTATCTTCAGTTCTTCAACTGAATTTAGGTGCAAATCATCTAATCTTCACTGTCGTTTCTGTTTGGTTAGTCGTTTGATAACGAATCGTTTCTTCTTCTAGTTTAGTTCTGTGTCGGTTCGTGTTCTATCTCCGTTTTCTTTTCTTTTAATTCTGTGAACTTTCAATAGAGTAGGAGACAGATATTTTTTGTTTCGGTATTGTCTTTATCTGCGACATAACGAGTATTGTAGAATTGAAAGAACGAGTTTTTGTTTCAATAAACAAAAAGCCTACACAGAATGTTTGTCAGAACGATTCAAAAACATGAATTTTTTTTTGCGATTACACTCAATTTGAGCTTGAAACAGGTTCTTTCTCCATCGTTTTCAGTTCTATTTTAGAATTAGGACTTGTCCGAACATGATCTGCTTTTCTGTTTCTGTATTTGTTTTTTTAGTTTCTGTGGTAGAATTCAGAAATTTGGCAACTTTAATTTAGGAAGAGAGGCACTTACTAAAAATCCTGTTGTGTAGAGAAGTATTAGAGCGATGGAGATCGACAGAGAAGATGGCAGAACGCCAAATCAACTGAGACCTCTTTCTTGTTCCCGTAACATCCTTCATCGTCCTCATGGCTCTGCTAGCTGGTCGCAAGGTACTTGTTTTAGTCTCCATCATTCTTTTTGTTCAATGATTACATATATCTAGCTTTCGCAATGTCTTTGATTGGTACAAAAATTTCGACTCCTTTTCGAATGGGATTCGTGGAACTTTCTAATGGGTATGCTTCTCATTTTTATATTAGGCGATACAAAAGTTCTAGCTGCAGTTTATGGACCTAAAGCAGGAACGAAGAAGAACGAGAACCCTGAGAAGGCTTGCTTTGAAGTCATATGGAAGCCTAAATCCGGGCAGATTGGTATTATAAATGCATTTAGTTTGATCATGTCTGGATGTTTTTTTTGTGCTGCTTGGTTCCGTGTTGTAGGTGGTTCTTGGTTTCATCGGTAGGACTTAGTGTTTCTGACTGAGTTCAACTATGCTTAATTTTAGGAAAAGCCGAAAAGGAGTATGAGATGATACTAAAAAGGACAATACAGAGTATTTGTGTTTTGACGGTAAATCCAAATACCACCACATCAGTGATAATTCAGGTGAGTAACCCATCTCAATGCCTTTGCCTTTGTAATGATGTCCTGTCTTGTAGAATCTCATTTCATCAGTTTGAGCTGTATCTGATGTTTTAATTATTTGCTTGTCGTGCAGGTTGTACATGATGATGGTTCTGTATCCTTTTTATGATGCTCGGTAACCGTTTTACTGATGTTGTCTCAACACATTCAATCTGGTATAAGAAGTTCTGATTTGAGCATTTATAGAGAGTAGTGAAAGCTTGTAATTCCATGGCTGGGATAATGAACATGTTTTAGTGAAATAAGTAGTGCATTGATTCAAAAGACAGCTTTGGTTTGCTTGTTCCTTAATTCATTTTTGTGTAGCTTCTACCGTGTGCCATAAACGCAGCAAGTGCAGCTCTTGTAGATGCAGGAATTCCTATGAAGCATCTCGCTGGTATATATATATATCTTTGCAACTTATGCTCTTCTCTAATTGACTCTATGTGCTTCTCCTAATTCCTCCTTCGCCGTATTTTTTGTTTCAGTTGCTATATGTTGCTGCCTGGCTGATAATGGATATGTCGTACTCGATCCAAACAAGCTTGAAGAAAAGGTTTAATTATAAGACCTTGTTGTCCATTACTGTTATCTTTTTCTTTCTGGGTATTGTTTATACTTACTTGAACTACAATGGACAGAAAATGACGGCCTTTGCTTATTTAGTCTTCCCAAATACAACTCTCTCTGTGCTTCCAGAAGGATCATCAGTCGTGGAAGGCGAGCCGGTAGAGCACGGGCTCATTACATCAGTTACGTATGGAGTAATGTCAGGTACTGTTATAACTTATCTTTCTTGAATAGAACTCACTATACTACATTCTATGTGGTCTATTGTGTTCATACATTTCATAAATTCACAATCTATAATTCTGAATTTTTTTGCTTTTGTTTTGTTTCAGTGGATGATTATTTCCTGTGTGTAGAGAACGGTCGTGCTGCTACGGCTAGCTTATCTGCATTTTTTAGGAAGAACTTCCAACAAGGCCAAAGAGATTCATCAAAAGCCGGTTAAAAGCACGAATCCATAATGGTTTGGTTTACATGAGATTTTGAACGGTTTAATATTATCCCTGTTGTAGCTTTTATCGTCAACGTGTCTAATCAAAAATTGAATGCAAGAATCTTTCGTATGTTAAGATGCTTATGAACAGATGAACCTCTTGCCTTTAATACAAATGGTATCCATGCTCAGTTGTACATATGAGTTACATGATAACTCATCATCATGGCTTCTGCAAATTTGTTAATTCACTAGGAAGTTTAGTAATGACATAACAAACAACTCGTCGTTAAATATCATAGTAGATTTNCATCAGTTACGTATGGAGTTATGTCAGGTACTCTTTCTTGAATAGAACTCACTATACTACATTCTATGTGGTCTATTGTGTTCATACATTTCATAAATTCACAATCTATAATTCTGAATTTTTTTGCTTTTGTTTTGTTTCAGTGGATGATTATTTCCTGTGTGTAGAGAACGGTCGTGCTGCTACGGCTAGCTTATCTGCATTTTTTAGGAAGAACTTCCAACAAGGCCAAAGAGATTCATCAAAAGCCGGTTAAAAGCACGAATCCATAATGGTTTGGTTTACATGAGATTTTGAACGGTTTAATATTATCCTTTTATCGTCAACGTGTCTAATCAAAAATTGAATGCAAGAATCTTTCGTATGTTAAGATGCTTATGAAAGATGAACCTCTTGCCTTTAATACAAATGGTATCCATGCTCAGTTGTACATGAGTTACATGATAGTTTACTCATCATCATGGCTTCTGCAAATTTGTTAATTCACTAGGAAGTTTAGTAATGACATAACAAACAACTCGTCGTTAAATATCATAGTAGATTTTCAAATAGCAAACAATAAGTTCAGGTTCCGTCCTCTTAGGTCGAAGTTAACGACGTTTCATTAGTGTTCTTGAGACGTTGAAGCATCAGTTCGTAGAGCGCAAAACCACCATGGTGGCAACCTGGCATTCTTGATGTCATTGTCTTTAACTCGTCCTGATCGATAATTAAGAGAGAAGCTACAGTTATTCGGTGATGGGAACTTAGCATTTTAGAGAGTAAAAACATGCAATCGATTTTTTTGTTTTGTTTCCGGGATGTATGTTCATGGGTTAAAGAACTAACCATAGAGACGGTGTGGAGCTGTGTTGACTCAAACCCATCTTCTGCATTAGAGTATAATCTTGGAATGTCATCTGAATGATGACTACACTTGATGAAGAAAAACATAGCTGGTCTCACATTCAACTCCCTCCGAGATATTCCGATGAAGAGAGGAGAGCTCTGTGGTTGTTGTATAAAAGATCGATCAGATATCTCTAGGGATGCCAAAGTGAGAAAAGGAAAAACCCTTCTGACTTACAAGAGATGATGCCGGTATTCCAGTTTCTTCGACAACTTCACAGGTAATGCTGTCAAACATTTCTTGAGTTGCCTTCTTGTTTAAAAGCTCACTGGTTTCAGCATCTTTCTCAAGCTGATGAGAATCATCGATACCTACTGCTATTGGCTGCAATGTTTAAATTCATCAACCATGCACCAAAGAGTTAGCAAAGAGACAATATGATGCTGCTTTATGTGAATACCTCTGGATGGCCCCCAGGAAATACGTAGTGACCTGGAAATTCCCCGACATTATTACTCCGGCGTAACACAATAATCTTCTTGTCAGAAGTCTCAATAACTGCACCATTACCCAATGGACTTGCGGTATGTCGACATCTTACAGAGTCATCTGTGGCGAGAACAAAACTATTGCGATAAGAAACCTGATCAAATCACCTGGAAGCTCTCCAGTTTCCCAACACAAAACTAGACAATGTTCACAAAAAATTCTCGGAGATTGGTAAATGTGTGTACCTTCTGATGTAACAAGGAACCTCTCCCACAGAGAACTCAAATTCGTTCCTACAAAAGTCCTTGGAAACCATGTCCATGATCAATTACTCTCTCCATGTATACCAGAAATCGACAAATTAGAGGTCTAATCCTATGCAAACAATGAGAAAGAGAGATAAATGAGTAACTTGTAATCTGTCAGGCCAAGGCAAAGGCAGACGTGTGGCACTTCATCGCCATCACCATCTAAACAATACGATCCATACTGAAAATTCAACTAGGAGTCAGCTTATTAAACAAATTACAAATTTTAGTGGAAATTCAATTACATTGAATGAAGTAGCTAGTTTGATTAGTGACTAAGTACAAAAAAAACTTCAAAGACAATGCATCTCGTGCAATGCATTCTCATCATATTCTTGATCCTTGCAATTAAATGCGTGGATAACTCAAACATAACATGAAACGCTGGGCAAAAAAACATATGCGTACTCTGAATTTTTGGCCATTGAACAATGATGAATTCCCCTGTGTTCTCTGCTCCCAAACCTAAATTTCCAAGAAAACGCACCCACTAATCAATTTCTCTCATCAAAAGCTCGCACAAGTCTAGAGAAACGGCAAGATTCAAACTGCGAAACGAAACGTGAGATCCGATCAGAGTTTCGAGTTCACATAGTAAAAAAAAAAGAGATCGAATCTTCGCCATTTCGCTAGAGATTTCAACAATTTCGATCAAGGATTATTGAATTATGGGAATCAGAAACCAAACACAAGTTCTCACCTGCGCAATGGAATCTTCGAGACCAGGATCGGGATGTGGAATCCGATCATGCGATTTCGAGAAATCCACGGAGACCTTGAGCATTAAAAACAACAAAAACAAATTTTGACTACGGAAACTAAAATCACCGTGTGTAATATATATTCGATCAACGGAGATGAGAGAAAACCTGAGATAGCGAGAGGCCAGAAGGACATGAGAGTAGAAGCTTGTATCGTGACCCTTCAGGGATCATCACTTCTGCTATATTGGCCATTGAAGAAGCTCCTGCGAACCATGGACACACAAATGACAAAGCTTTGAGAGAAATTGCGTCTCGGACATCGTCAGATGCCGGAACCAATGAGTGGGCCGAGAGACACTATGGATCATTATGGACAATGGGCCGAAGCATTAATTAATTTTTCTTTATTTTACTAATTTTTGTTTTTTTTTTTAACTAAGGTTAAGTTTTATACCATTTTCTGATTTTTGTAGACCGAAAAGCTAATATACAATAAAATAAAATACAACACAATTCGCAAAAACGGTCAAACGAAACTGACAGGAGGAGCACAATAACGTTAGAAACAGAAAACAATCAAGAAGCATCGAGCCACACTTATAAATTCAAACAAAATTTGTTCTCGAGTTTTCTCTCAACTTCGTTGGTTTTCTTTAAAAATACTTTTTTTATATATCCTATCGGCTGATTCGGTTAGCCCCGATAGGAACGCACCGAGATGTTACAGAGTGGACTTCTCCCCGAATGGCCACCACACAGCCTATCCCGAGTTTGAAATGTTTTCTGATTAATGTCAGAGGTAGCCGGATCGCCTGTTACCGAACTACCATGTAAACTGCCCGGGCCGAAACTCAGACCCAGACTTCCCACACGAATGTGATTTTTGTTTCGAGAGAGGATCGAACCCGAGGGGAGTGAGGTGGCACATTCTCAGGCCTCTTCTTACCACTCGACCACGCCCGTGTGGGCAAAATACAATATTTATAGACACATTCATGATTCATTAACAAGATTTTTAGGTGACGATTACATCAACGGAAAAAGGAAAAAGGAAAAAAAATACTAAGCAACATCGATCCTCCGGATTTTAACCCTTTGGAGGTAAAGAACATATAGAGACAATAGATATAAAAAAGATTGTCGAGGAAGGGATTCTGCGGAACAGATTATGTTCCGACAGTTTTGCGAGTGATCTGGTGACGAGAGGGACGTCGCGAATCTTACTAATGGACGCCGTTACCTAACGGAAGGCTACCGCCATTACAATGAGCTAACGGAATATGAATCCCCCTGACGTCGACCGTATTTGCCACGGCTTGGATCACGGCTCTATCGGAGTCAGTTTCCAATGGCGTCGTGGCGGATGACGGGACAGGGTCAAAGTCGTAGACGAAACGGCCGGAACTAACGGATGTGAAGAATAGAGTTAAGAAAAGAAGTGAGAGTGGTTGGATTATCATTTTGAAAGAAGACATATATCTATCTGAGATTTTAGAGTTATTAACTATTTTGGTTTTGAATTTGATGAATGATTACTATTATGATGCACGAGTCATGTATATATATAAGTGTATGGGTTTATGGATTAGGAAGGAAGATGTGTTAATAATGCATGAAGATGATGAGACGATATATGTTCGGTTAGGAATATATGAAGTTGATGAGATATTTTGGTGAGGATGGGAGTGGTTCAAAGTGTATATAATATACAATTATAAAATTTATATATGAATATACAAAGATAGATATTAGATATATACACATTTGATGTTCGAATATGATTCTGCTGGATCCAAAATGTTAAAATATAAACTTTACCAAAGAATCTGAAGATGAGGACATACACATTTATTTGTTTATTTTCTTAAAACTATCTATGATAAAACAATCGTATTACTAAATGAGGACTTGTCCCTTCAAAGTATAACAGAAAAGCTCATCTCAAATCAATAGTCGCATTGGTTGAAAACTCTTTAATTGTCTCATTTGCTTTTTATATAAGAAATTAGGAGGAAGGCATATAATTTGGGAAAAGATTTAGAAGCTCTTTATTATTTTGTACATATAAAGTATAAACAAAAGAGTATAGGTTGTAGCCTTGTGAGAAAATAATCAGAAACCTTTATTATTTTGGACATATAAACAAATAGGTTGGTCTCGCATGGCTTTGGCTCAACTGATAAAATGTCTCAAGTTTTGTCAAGAGATGTCACCGGTTTGAAAATCTCCCACGAGTGACATTATTGTAGGGGAAAAAAAAGAAAAGTAGGTTGTTTTTGGGCTCATCATAAACCCTAATTAGATGGAGTCTGTTTTAGAGAAGGCCATGATCTCGACTTCAACCTCGAGTAAATCTTCGACGACGAAACCTTTGCTTCCATCTTTAAGATCTGAAAGAGGTATAAACTTCTCGAAACCCCATCCATTTTCTGCTGCATTAGGCCATCCCTCAACTTACCATAAGAAAAAAAGCAAAAAAAAAAAAATGATTAGGATATATGATTACTAAATCAAACAAACACAGATTAAATATCCTAAGATTTGAGAGTATTCGAATATGATTCTGCTGGATCCAAAATGCAACTATGCATACTCCGGATATCAGTGGACATGCATGAATCCGTAATAAATAACTAAAACTAATTATAAGGAAACTCATATATAAACTTTACCAAAGAAACTAAAGATGACATATATTTTCAAAATTGTTATAAAAATTGTTATAGCTGTGTCTCATAAATAATTCATAACAAATCGATCGCATTATATACTTCTTATCACACTATATTGCCATGAAAGGACATATATATAGAGAGGTTGTACCATTGACCTTTTTTCTCCACATGGTTGGATAAGATTTGGTTCAGAACTCGTAGCTTAGCTCGAACGTAATCCTTTTCATTAGACTCACTCAACAAGTAGAGTGACAAAGAATTACCCATTCCATCACCATTGCCATTTGGATACACTTTCAACACCCTAATTAAACCCATCATATATATATATATTAATTAACACATACATATATACCAGAGAGTGTGTGTGTGTGAATGTAGAAGTAGACAGCGAGAGAGTCACCAGTTTCTGCCTCCGGAAGAAAATGTTTCGGATGTGTAAGAGTCGAGATTGAGGGTAGAGAAATCGGTAAGGTTCCAATTGAAAATGGGATTGGTGATATTTTCATCATAGGAGAAAACTTCCCATTTAAAACGTTGGTAGACTTGTTTAAAACGTTGGTTGTGGTAGACATGTTTAAAACGTTGGTTGTGGTAGACTTGTTTAAAACGTTGTGGTAGACTTGTTTAAAACGTTGTGGTAGACTTGTTTAAAAAGTTGTGGTAGACTTGTTTAAAACTTTCACAATTCCGGTGAAAGGATAGAAGTTTCCGGTGAAAGGAGATAAAACCCTCATTTTTGGTTGATATGCGGCTTCATGAGGTATGCACACTAATTGTTCGACGCAATTCCGCTAAATGTGGTAGACTTGTTGAA
>PKMM01011695.1:319421-355642 GCA_002933915.1 Eutrema heterophyllum | reverse complement strand
GACCAAAATGCGAGATAGAACCATGATAAGTATGCAAATCACATCAAACTCCTAACTAATATGCATGTTAGAATAAGTAAAATATGAGTATATCAGATAACTTTTAGAGATTAGTGAAGCGATTCTCACCGGACTTAGTTCTTAAAATCTTGAGGTTTCTTTACCAATCTCCAGCAATTTATTTAATTATGATTTTCATCTCATCTATGTGTGAGTAGTTTTATTGTTGGGTTTAAAGGGATTATCAAAGGGGAATTCTATGTTCGATAAGAATTTCACTTGGTAAAACCCTAGCCGATTTCTAGAACTCTTTCTTATGGATCGTTGTTAATGCATGAATCTAGCGTCATGAACTAGAGGCTGATTCTAGGTAATTAGAACCACGAGAGTGCTGAATCTAAACATATAAAAAGTTCATCCATAAGAGCGTACGCGTCGTAAGATTTCGAAAGTATACTTACGGAGTGCCGTGAACATATGCACCAGTAGGCTCATCACGATCTTCCGCGCATCCAGAGACGAAAGCTACTGGTCGAGTGTATAGATCGTTGGTGCGTAGTTTGTACGAAAGTAGACTACGCCATTATTTCTGTTCAGTTCGTGGAGTTGAAATCTAGAAACACCGATTACTAAAGGAGCTAGGGGCCGTGTGATTGAATCGAACTTACCCGAGATATCCCTCTCGACCCAGCAACGTTTTAGCATAGTTAGAAACCGTTTTCTTAGTATTAGTTTAGCAATTAGATTCTCTTAGTTTAGGATAGCCATCGATTTTCTTAGTTTAGGATTAGTATAAATTTTCCGTTTTTCGTTCTTTACAATTCTTGTGACAAAAACCCCTATAAAAACTTATATTCGTTATAGGTTTACTTACTACACTTTGTCTAAGTTCTCATAGAACAGCTTCTCTCCATGTGGATCGATACCTAAAGTACTACAATCGCACTTGTGCCCTTGCAGAACTTCTTAGGTTTATAAATTTAAAACCTTAGATACTCGGAGAACAATCCGAACGCATCAAGATTTTTGGCGCCGTCTCCGGGGAGAAATCGCTACCGTTTCTATCACACCTTAGAGGTTAGTAAATCGACTCTAGAACAAACTTTTTCTTTTTGACTTTTGGTTTTGTTTTTCTTTGTTTTAGGCTTTGAAACATGAACTCGCCTCTGGAGCGAGATTGCTACTACGAGCGGGGTTACTACGACCCATCTTGCGCTCATTACTGTCACGACTCACACTCCAACTGTGACTCATCCTACTTGGATCGGAAACCGGCACCGACCATCTACTCTCAAGGATGCCACGAGCCTCCTAACTACCGAGACGAGCCTTTTGCGTCTCCGTCCGTCAACACTCAACAAAAACCTCACCATCAGCACCACCAATTTTCGGACCAGCACATCTTCAACTCGAAGATTAGCATGAGTTTGGGGCGACTCAACATCATGTTAAATCAGTATCTCGATTGTGAAGTCGTGACCGAGCCAGCCATGAACAAGAGGCTAGACACAATCCAAACCGAATTGAACAAGAAGTTTGATGATCTTGCTTCCCACATCACCACGCTTGAAGAACAGACTCTAAAAGATGTTGATGCTATCAAAGAAAAGACTGAAACCATGGAGGAAGAGCAAACAAAGCAAAAATACGACATCATTCAAAATTCCATGGAGATTCGCGATTCGAAGCAAGAAATCAAGGAAACTAGTAAGTTTTCTTCTTGGTAAAGAGAGAAGACTGATGATGAACTCCAAGAAGTCGAATATCGCCTCAGCACACTCGAGTACAAAGCTAGAGAAACTGATGCCACGGTGAATCACTTGTCCGACACTAAAAGGAGAACTGAAACTTGTGTGGAGAAACTTTCTAAAAATCATGAGGAACACAATTCAACACTTGATGTTCATGTTCCTGACCTGGAAGAGAAACCAAATGACTCCCAAGAACCAGAAAACACCAAAGGAGATGAAGAAGACGACGAACCGGTCAAGTCCCCACGGACTCCTCTCACCGCTGTCGCGAGCCTTCCAACCGCGGCCAGACCCTCTTTCGCCGCGCCTGCGTCCTCCCGACCCACGGCCAACCTTCACTCCACCGCGCCTCCGCCTCCTCCACACGCGGCCAGCCCCTGCTCGTCTTCCCTTGAGCCGTTTGAGTCCCAATAATCATCCTTCGAGCAAGCAGCCTTCTTCATTGATTCTCAAGCCTCTAAAGATCCTACAATCAACCTAGGACCAGATCCTATTGCCCCTTGCAACATGGTTCTATCTACCCAACCACCCGAGGAAGTCGAAGAACAATACTCTGAAGAAGAAGACTCGAGGTTATTCTTTCGTGAATCTGATTTTAGTTCATTGAGTGACTCTGACCTTGCACCAACACCACCACCAAGTCCAATACCGGAAGAGCCAAGGACATAATGCATCACTAGAGAGAGATTGATCGAGTTCAACGAATTTGTGAAATCAACCCCGATGCATATCTCTTTCAAAAAAGTTGGGGAAAAAGGATCTATATACGCTTTCTTCCGCTACAGCAATGAGAGCAAGGAAGACATTCACACCTATTTCATGAGGGCAATACGTTCAATAACATCTTATGCCGCCTCTTATGCTATCCGAATCTACCATCCCGAGAAGTATCGAGAGTACCCGAACAAGATAAGCCGAGAGAAGTTAGAGGAATTCAACAACGTGGTTCGTAATCTACCTCGAGGTACTACTTTTGCTAGAGCTTGCATGGACCACATAAATTGGTTACTTCTTTTGTGAAAGCAAAGAATCAGTCAAGGAGATAGAAGATCTTTTCACGAATGCTATGAACGGAAAACCTGTTAGGAGTCTCCATAAGATTGAAGAGCAATGTCAGTTTCTAATCACTTGCAACATACGTGGAGTTGAGTTTAAAATCGTTCTTTGTGATTTCGGAGCTTGCCTAAGTATCATGTCAAAGTCGACCGCCAAGCGTATCGGTCTCAAGAACGTGCACCGTACCCGAACAAAGCTCAACATGGCCGATGAGACTTGTATCACACCAAAGGGGATCACCTATGATATCCTAATAAGGATTGGAGATTGCATAGCACCCGCCGATTTCTACATTCTCAAGACGACAAAAGTTGATTCAACACCGGTGATCTTAGGATGGCCGTTCTTGTCAACCGTTGGAGCCATCATGGATTGGCCAAATCGATGTGTGTCCTTTGCTAATGTCAACAAGGATGAGTTCTACACTGATGTTCCACTCAAGCCCAAGAAGGAAGGCTATTTTAATTCAAAAGACCCCGATCCTGACTCACAATGGAGTGATGATTCACATGACGAGGAAACCAAAAGGAGATCAAAGAAGACTTGTCGTAAGACAATGTCCTTCTACAACTAAGCTCACCTTGCTACCAACGTCGAGCTAAACGACTTTAAAAAAAAGCGCTCAATGTTTTCTTTTTCTTAGTTTCTTAGGTACGTTCTTTTTAATTTTCTTTCTTTGTCTATTAATGTTTTTAGGTACGTTCTTTTTAATTTTCTTTCTTTTTCTATTAATGTTTTCTTTTTCTTAGTTTCAGCTATCTAAAAAACCAAAAAACCCAAAAAAATCAAAAAACCGAAAAGACAAAAAGATGGAGACACGGTTCGAAGCTGCTCGGTCCAGCCCGAACCGGGAGGAAGTACTTGACTGCAAAAGAAGCCGACCGCGGGTGCATCTAACCGACCTGCGGCAAGCTAGCCCTTGGCCATGGTCGCGATCAACCGACCCGCGGCCAGCTTGCCAATGGCCGCGGCTGCACATGCCGGACCCGCAGCCAGCCCCCTGACGATCCCGATCGACTTTCTTCGATCCCCGATCAATCCCCAACCATTCCCCGACCATCCCCACACCCATTCCCATCACCACAACAACATTTTCCATCCCCCATCCACCACGATTCCATTCCCAAATCCATGCCAACAACCGCATCCAGGTAAGTTTTCTTTTTCCTTGAACTTTTTCAATTATTACATCCATCTATTTCTTCGTCCTTACTCGATTTATCTCACACTGAGGACAGTGTGATTTAAGTCCGGGGGGTGGATTTCATCCCTTACTAACCACCATTTCTTTCATGAGTTTTTGCATTTTGCATTTTGCATTTTTCAATGTTTTTCTTAAAAAATTTCAAGTTTTTTGAAAAGCGTAGGAATACGTTTTGAGGGTATGATGAAAGAAATCCATGACGATAACATTCTCTTTCGTAATTTGGTTCTAGACTAGGCGGTAGCTAGATTTTCTGTTAATGCGAACTCCCCAAAGGAATTTAGACCGTAGAGATTCTCTAGGATGGAATATACTAGCTCTATTTTATTTGGACTTAATCTTGACTTAATTTTCTCATCAAAGGTTTAGGCAAAGATAACGAATCATACATTCATGGCGTACTTTTACCTTTTACCACTCTTTTTCGTACATGAATGGCAAGCTCATCTTTAGTTGGTAACCCACCCGAAACTTAACAATTGTTCAAACCTCATGCAACTCTCTTTGTGTCTTATGTGCGGATATGTGCAAAAACGCCGGAGAGGGAGGAACGACACAATTTTCAGTCACTAAAGACGAAGACATTACGCGATCGCAAGAGGTGAATCCAACAAAGATAAGAGCTTGGTTAGGCCTTGGAAAAAAACTCAAAATCATGGTAAATTTTTGTGCCCCTAAGACTCTATCTCAATAAAAGGCGTTTCCCCCTTTCAAAAAAAAAAATAAAAAATAAAAAATAAAAAATCGAAAGGGAAAGAAAATAAAGCCTAAAAAGAGTCTAGGTTGGTCGAAGTACTTATGAGGCATCCATGGTTCGTTTGTGAGAAGTCTGTCATTTCGAGCCCACAGAAAATTATAAGTCTGAGGGAATGACAGAAAACTTCTGTTTTTGGAAGAAGGAGGAAGTGCAACATTTTTACGCAAGAAGAAGTGACTGGAAGCTGTGGTTATCAATAGGTCCTTCCTCCCTTGCTGTTTTGCATAATATCTCGCACCCTCCGGTGAAATTATGGTAACCCGAAACACTCTTAACCTCACCTCTAAATGCCTTTAATACCTAGCATCGATTGTCTTGGTTTAATCCTTTTGATGAGAAACCCACGCCTATACTTAATGAATGTAGACAGCTAGTTGACCTAATTTTTGGATTTTGAAAGTTTATATTTCGTTTGACGGATACCGTGGACTAGTGTTACGGGAACTTCTAGTGAGAATTTTCTAGGCTAGATTGCAATTGATGTAGTTCGATGGTTATGGTTTAGAAGGACGGTCTCTGAGATTTCTAGTTCCCGGTGATTTTTGTTTGATCTTTCCGACCTTTGGTTTTGTTATGTTTGAGGACAAACAAAGTCTAAGTCTAGGGGAGTTGATAACACCGGTTTTTGACCATTTTTATGGATCACTTTCATATGTTTTTGCAGGTGTTTTAACTCCGTTTTCAATGGTTTTCAAATGATTTCCGTGTTTTAGTGTTTTGAAAGACATTTCAGGTAACTCGGGACAAAAGAGTGCATTTCGGAACAAAAGTACGTTTTTGGATAAACTCGGATCGTCAGAAGTCTTGCCATCAAAGAAGACCTTCTCACCGTCTGATCATCACCAAATTTGGACACAACAAAGTAGATACAACCAGCTTTCAAATACAATTGGATAGGAGATGATCCAATGGTTGGATCCTTCAATATACCCAAAGCACTGAAGGCAGTTGAAGCTGCCTCGAAGAGGAGCCCACCGCGGCAAGAGAGCTTCCATCCGCGGCCAAGCACCATCTCGCCGCCCTCGCCGCCCTTAGAGGAGCTCGACCCGCGGCCAAGCATCAGTTCGCCGCGGCCAGAATGGCTCGACCCGCGGCCACGCCCAATTCGTCCAAAGCGACGTTTTTCTTCACACGAGGCCAAAACCGTCTTTTCTCACCAAACCCTAAACGCCCTAAGCAAGAGTTAAAGACCTATAAATACCAGTTTACAGACTCATTTTCGAGGGAGAGAGTTTAGAAATCATTTTTTGTGACTCATTAGGTTTTGCAAGTCTTTTGTTCTTACTTTAGGGATTGGTGGAGAAGTTCTCTCCGGACATCTTTCTTAAATTCGAGAGGCTCCTTCACCAATCTCATGCACTTTAATTCAGTTTACTTTATGCTTTACTTTATGTTCTAGTTGTAGTTTAGTTTTCGTTCTTACCTTTGCACTTTACTCTTTGTTCGATAACTTTTAGAGATTAGTGAAGCGATTCTTACCGGACTTAGTTCTTAAAATCTTGAGGTTTCTTCACCAATCTCCAGCAATTTATTTAATTATCATTTTCATCTCATCTATGTGTGAGTAGTTTTATTGTTGGGTTTAAATGGATTATCAAAGGGGAATTCTATGTTCTATAAGGATTTCACTTGGTAAAACCCTAGCCGGTTTCTAGAGCTCTTTCTTATGGATCGTTGTTAATGCATGAATCTAGCGTCATGAACTAGAGGCTCATTCTAGGTGTTTAGAACCACGAGAGTGCTGAATCTAAACATCCGAAAAGTTCATCCATAAGAGCGTGCGCGTCGTAAGATTTCGAAAGTATACTTACGGAGTGCCATGAACATATGAACCAGTAGGCTCATCACGATCTTCCACGCGGCCAGAGACGAAAGCTACTGGTCGCGTGTATAGATCGTTGGTGCGTAGGTTGTACTAAATTAGACTACGCCATTATTTATGTTCAGTTCGTGGAGTTGAAACCTAGAAACACCGGTTACTAAAAGAGCTAGGGGCCGTGTGATTGAATCGAGCTTACCCCGAGATATCCCTCTCGACCCAGCAACGTTTTAGCATAGTTACAAACCGTTTTCTTAGTATTAGTTTAACAATTAGATTCTCTTAGTTTAGGATAGCCATCGATTTTCTTAGTTTAGGATTAGTAGAAATTTTCCGTTTTTTCGTTCTTTACAATTCTTGTGACAAAAACCCCTATAAAAACTTATATTCGTTCTAGGTTTAATTACTACACTTTGTATAAGTTCTCATAGAACAGCTTCTCTCCATGTGGATTGATACCTAAAGTACTACAATCGCACTTGTGCCGTTGCAAAACTTTTTAGGTTTATAAATTTAAAACCTTAGATTCTCGGAGAACAATCTGAACGCATCATTATCATAGTTTACATCGCTTTTATTTTCGTTTTGCTTGCATTTAGGAATCGTGACAACCACTCTCAAAATCATTTTTGTCTTAGACTTCTCTTCTAACCTTTTATAGACTTTTGCAGACAGGCGTAGATTCTCTGTGGATCGACCCCTAAGTCCTACAACGCACATCTGTGCACTTGCAGACATTTAGGGTTTTACAACTTTAAAACCTGACGATCTCATTAAACGAGGCAGCATCACATACATACAAGGGAAAAGGCAAGGAATCCAACAACCGAGCAATAAATCAAAGAGGAAGACGCCGGATGAGGGTAATGCACCCGCGAGTAAGCATGTGGTTGAGCCTCCACTTAACCCCCATGAAGAAATTGAGTGGACAACGCAAGAGGAAGCAGATTTCCAACGCTTGAAGCTAATTACAATATACCTTACACGGTACATTAAAAGGTCATTTCTCACGAAGATTGTGATGTACGAAGATGTCTCACGCATTGTGCATTTAATGGGGCTCACCACATTCGCCAATAAGCGATCATACACCTCTTTCCCATTCTCACAAGGGAGCTTTTCGCTAAGGTGGATCTTGTTTACAAGAACAAGAATCGCCCGATACCGGGCTAGGAACGCTGCATTTCAAGATCGAGGGAAGAGCGTATCAAGTGCCCATTGAGGAGATTTGCAAGATTCACGGGTTTCACAATGGGAGCTTGGTGAAGTTTCCTGAGCTCAAGAACATCCACGATTTTTGGGACGCAATTGGGCAAGGGAGTGTAAAGGATTCCCAAAGATGTCTCTCATACAGAATATGTCAATCCGTTTCGCTGCAAAGTTCCTTGCAAACACAATTTTTGTGAGGAAAGAGACGAGTTTCGTGAGGCTCAACGAGTTTTACCTCCTTTACCAAGGGTTTAAGGCGGTCCTCAAGAATGAGGATGTGAGCTTGTTTGATGATCATTTGGGTGAAGATGTTAACCTCGGGTGCCTTTTCGCAAAGATGTTGGTAGAGCGACGGGTTTTGATGAGGAAGACAATGGAACAACATCTTTTTATCGGTGGAATGCTCACACGACTTTTCGAGAAAACGGGAATCATTCTCGAGTTCCAATATAACGAACCGAATAGGTTCTTCCTCGACCGCCCCTACTTAGTCAAGTGCCAATTTCTTTAAGGAAACGAGAGATGAAACTGTCCACCTTTCCCGAAATGACATCGCTCTCGTCATTGAGCAACATCTTTTTCACACATAAGGGAATAGGCGAGAATGACACTTCGGGTCCATATCGTGAGCTAGGCGAAATCTCACCCACAGAGGAAAGCACTAAAAAGGAAGATCGCGAGCAAACATAATTGACAAACAGACCAAAGATGGCTCGGGAAAGATCTTTTATGGCGCATACAAGATTCAAGAAAAGATCAACAAAGCCGCAAGGCTTGAATTGAAAATGGATCAAGTCCAAGCTTAGGATGATTTCGGGTTATGTTTCCGACAAGGAGGAGTTCCTCTGACGAGAGAAAGAACAAGCAGAGGTTGACGGACAAGAGGCTTCTATGGAAGAGACGGTTGACAAGGAAAAAGGGCAAGGTCAAGGAGAAGACAAAGCCGCAGAACACCACGATCATTATGCCCCAATCCCAACCTTCCCGTAATTCGACGAGAAATAAGCCTCTGATCCATCTTCTCCACAAACCTGCAACAAGACGTCGAGCTCTTCTTTCCATCATCCATAGAACAAGGGGGACGAAGTTTCTCGCTCCCATGATACTCCAATGTAACAATTCAACCTTTTGGTATATATCTTTGTAGTTTTTTGAATTTTTGGTGTCTTGTATTTGTCTTTTGTTTCCTCTCACGGGGTTGTTTCTCACCGAGACGGTGAGAAGTAAGTCAGGGGAAAGGGGCGTTTGCTAACTTTGCTTCAACGTGCTTTGATGTTATCACATCTCTAGAAATATTTGATATATGACAAAAAGTTTCCAAGTCTCTCAAGAGATGTTCAAGCAATGTATTATGATTAACAAGGGTATCACATTGAGTGCTAAGCATAATCCTTTGTGAGGCAATCATCTTATTGTTCCCTTTGCATATGCATGCAATCATATATGCTTCCAGACTCAATCCTACAAATACAAATGAAACTACATGCTTTTCTTTTTATGTTTTTTATTTTTTTTTTTAATTTTTTGGCTTTTTTCAATGGATAAACTTATTTACAATGTGATGAATGCAATGAATCCAGAAAAGAAAACAAAAGAACTTGAAGAAAGGTTTGCAAGCGGTCCCCTCCCCCGAACTTACTTTTCACCGTCTCGATGAAAACAAACCCGTGAGAGGAAACAAAAGTGAAATGCAAGACACCAAAAATTTGAAAAACTATAAAGATATATACAAAAGAGGTCGAATTGTTACCTTGGAGTATCATGGAAGCGAGGAGCTTGGTCCCCCTTGCTCCATGGATGATGGAAAGAAGGGCTCGACTTCATGTTGGGAGTTTGTGGAGAAGATGGATTTGAGGCCTCCTTGCTCGCCAGATTGCGAGAAGGTCAGAATTGAGGCATAATAATCAAGGTGTTCCGCGGCTTGGTCTTCTCCTTGACCTTGCCCTTATTCTCATCAACCATCTCTTCCATAGGCGCCTCTTGTCCGTCAACCTCAGCTCATTCTTCCTTTTATTGAATGAACTCTTCATCGTCGAAAACATAACCTGGAATCATCCTAAGCTTGGACTTTGGACGGGGAAGCCTGCCCGCAAGATATTTCTCTCTACGTTTGATGATCGAACTTCTTAGTGTGGGCAGCATGATCTTCGGCCCCCCTCCCGCCTTTCGGTGGGATATTGATCCATTGGCTTTGTTGATCTTCTCTTGAATCTTGTATGCACCATAGAAGATCTTTTCCCGAACCTTCTTTGGTTGGATCGTCAATAATGTTTGCTCGAGATCTTCCTTTTCATTACTTTCCTTCGTGGGTGAGATTTTTCCTAGTTCACGATGTGGACCCGGAGTGTCATTCTCGTCTATTCCCTCGTGTGTGAAAAGGATGTTGCTCAATGACGAGAGCGATGTCATCTCGAGGCAAGGTAGGAGCATGAGTCGCTTCCTCCTTCGTTGGTCGAATTAAGAACTTGTAGAGGTGGATGGTTTCATCTCACATTTCCTTGAAAATAGCACTTGACTAAGAACGGCGGTCGAGGAAGAACTTATTCAGTTTGTAATATTGGAACTCGAGAATGATTCCCACTTTCTCGAAAAGAAGTGTGAGCATTCCACCGATAAAAAGATGTGGTTTAGTCGTCTTCCTCATCAAAACCCGTCGTTCTACCAAGTCATTTGCAAAAATGCACCTAAGGTTAACATCTTCACTCAAATGATCTTCAAACAAGATCTCATCCTCATTCTTGAGGACCGCCTTCAACCATCGGAAAAGGAGGCAAAAC
This sequence comes from Eutrema heterophyllum, assembly GCA_002933915.1. Taxonomy (NCBI): domain Eukaryota; kingdom Viridiplantae; phylum Streptophyta; class Magnoliopsida; order Brassicales; family Brassicaceae; genus Eutrema; species Eutrema heterophyllum. The sequence goes on along the minus strand of PKMM01011695.1, from coordinate 345,069 downwards.
TCGTTGAGCCTCACGGAACTTGTCATTTTTGTCATAAAAATTGTGTTTGCAAGGAACTTTGCAACAAAGCGGATTGACGGATTCCACATGAGAGACGTCTTTGGGCATCCTTTGGCGCTCTATTTCCCAATCGCGTCCCAAAACCCATGGATGTTCTTGAACTCGGGAAAATTCAACAAGCTCCCATTGTCAAACCCGTAAATCTTGCAAATTACCTCAATAGACACTTGATACGCTCTTCCCTCGATCTTCAAATACAACGTTCCTTTTCTTAGTATCGGGCGCTTCTTGTTATTGTTAAACAAGCTCCACTGTAGCGAAAAACTCCCTTGTGAGAATGGGAAAGGTGTATGATCGCTTAAAGGAAACAAGCAAACCTTTGCTTGGTCGATTAACAATATGTCTGGGATCGATCTGAAAATAATCTCTCACCAGCTTAACATCGATCCAATTTTAAACCAATCAAGCATAAACAATGAAAACCATGTTCTGAATGGGCTCAAGCAGTAAATTACGAGGTGGATCAACTTCTAGAAGCCAGATCGATCTGCGAGTTCAAATACCCAGATAGTCTTGCAAATGTGATGGTAGTGAAATGGAGGGTTTGCGTGGATTTCACCAACCTCAACAAAGCATGTCATAAGGATAGTTTTCCATTACCTCATATCGATCGTCTTGTTGAATCAACAGTTGGGCACGAGCTGCTCACTTTCATTGATGCCTTCTCGGATTATAATCAAACAAAGTTGCATCATGAAGATCAGGAGAAAACCTCAATTATAACCGACTGATGGATCTATTGTTACAATGTAATGTCGCTTGGATTGATGAACGTGGGAGCCACTTACCAAAGATCAGTAAGTACAATGTTCGATCGTCATCTCGAAAAAAAAAATGGAAGTTTACATCGATGACATGTTGGTAAAATCCCTAAAAGAGGAAGACCACATCGGACAATTAAAGAAATGTTTCGAGCTACTAAATAATGTCGGAATGAAGTTTAAACCTGCAAAATGCACATTTGCAATACCATCCAGAGAATTCTTAGGTTACATAGTGACAAAACGCGGGATTGAGGCTAATCTTATCCAGATAAATGCCTTACTCATGATGTCATATCAGAAGAATATACGGGTGGTACAAAGGCTTACCGGCTGGATAACAGCCCTAAATAGGTCATCTCAAGTTCAACGGATAAATGCTTGCCATTTTATAACATGGTTAAGGAAATAAGAAATTCTCATGGGACGAAGCTTTTAAGAAATTAAGGTTTATTTCTCCAAACCTACGATCATGGCATGAATCCAGTTTGTTGTGTTCTTCTAATGGGTCGAGATTACATACCAAGTCGATTCATAGCTTAATTCCTTCTGTTTAGTCGGAATCTTTCAAGGAATGCGCTTAGGTCCATATCTCAAACTGGCATTCTTCTAAGTTGTTGTCTCTCGTCAATTCGTTTCTCCATGAGTGCTTGGCTCAAAGTTCTTCATTGATTGACCTTGGTTTGGCTTCTTTGGCTCCGATTTGGTCTCCTTGGCATTCTCGGCTTGTTTTTGCTCCATGTGGGTTGCTCCACAGTTGATGCTTGGTCTGATGACCGGATCAACTAATAAGTACAAAAATTATTTATCATTTAACTATAGTTTTTTATTGATACAATTTTTACATCAATTATAAAAAGTGATATAAATATTTGACATCAATTATTATAACTGTAATTAATATTAACATCATTCATATTAATTGATGCAAAATTTAACATATTTTGTTGCAACTGACATATTAAGGGTGTAAATGGATGCATAATTAGAAGAACAAAATTTGGTGGAATTGGGTATTCCTATGAAATCTTACTATTTACTATAAAAACTTTTCCACCAAATTCCACCGGAAAAAACTGTTTTTGTTCACAAAATTTTTAAAAAATTGTTTCTTTACTATATTCGAGAAGAATGACTAGAACAAAATTATTTTTCTATCATCCCAATTCCACTAATGTTTATTCCACTCATCTCTATTACTCATATTCCATTAATGCTCACGATTTAGACCCTAACATTAATTATAATAATTGATAGAAATATTTGCAATAATTGTTTAAACTGACATAAAGTATTTGCATCACTAATTTCAAAATCAAACTTTTAAGTGATGTAAGATTAGTATGCATCAATTAGATTAATGCAAATATGTAAAATAAGCGATGTAGCACACCTTTTTTGTAGTGAAGATACAAGACGTTATACTTATGGCTATTCTTAGGTTCATCTCTTATTTGCTAGATGTCCAAGAACAACCAACTGTTTTAAAGTCTTAAGTAAAAGCAGAATATCGAACTGGCAGTTGATGGCTGACCAATTTTTTTGCCGGAATTACATGTTCCGTTGGTTAAGTCTCACCCAATTGTACAAAGTTGTTGAATCAACTATGAGAACAAGAAACATGCTAACTGTGAGTATTACAATTTTCTTTACACATCGTAGGAACGATTAAAACTTAATTATGTAGTACAATATTCTCACAAATTTGAAAGTTCATCATGTTTTGCTTTATTATAATGAAAACAAAATTAAATGAAAAACAATATAAAAGGTAAAAACAAAAAATTGGCTGCAAGGACGTCATACTTCCCAATAACAATCAAAACTGTTTGGGCATATTTCGACTTTACAAATTTTTATCTTTATTAGCTTCAAGAAATTTGAAATTTGAGATAAGAAAAGAAAAAGAAAAACCGAAAATATTAGAGTCTGGCTCGGTACACTACAAGATTATTTCAAAAGTTTGGTGTGAAAGATTGAAGAAAACTTTCCATCAATCATATCCGATACTCAAGACGCATTCGTTTCGAGGCAGTTGATCACGGATAACATCATAGTGGCGCATGAGCTTCTACATGGCCTCCGCACCAACATAACAGTAGCAGAAAATTGAGTTGAGTGGCCATCAAATCGGACATGTCGAAAGCATAAGACAAAGTTGAGTGTTCTTTCCTCGAAGTGTTAATGGAAAAGATGGGATTCCATAGGGGATTGGATATGATGGGTGATGAGGACATCGAGTCAAAGGCCCAAGTTATCCAAGCACCACTTGTACCAAGTGGTCCCGTGACTAGAACCAGGAGCAGGAGCATGGAAAAGAAGTTCAACATGTTCATGGACCAGCTCGGACGCAGCGGTTTCTTCAGAACGGACGCTAGGCCATTAGGCCCACCCGAGAGCACCTATTGGGCTGACTCTTTCACGCTGGTTCCACACATGATCCAGGGCGATCCAGAAGGCGATCCACATATGGATCTGAAGCTCTTTGAGTCTAGTTTCCAGAACACCAAAGATCAATCCAAAAATCCACACCAATCGGACCAGAACGCCCCAACACTGAAGGCATATCGGCTGGACCCTCTTCTAGCCGATAACACTAAGTGGCCACTCATCAAGCCCAAGTCCGTGGCCCACTTATCTATGGTCGTCTTCAACTCACCAGAGACGACTTAGGCCCAAGGAGGTCATTAGTTGGGTTTGTGGATTGTTTGTGTACTCTTTTCCCACCCTTTGTTTTTGTCCCACTGGGTTTTGCGAAGATGGGTTTTTAACGAGGCCAAACGATTCACAATATCATTGGCCCATCTAATGATTCTCTGCAAGCCCACAAGACCATCCACGAGGCCTCTTTTCCCTTAGTCTATTTTCGCTTTTAATTCTTGTACGAAGGCCCAATTGTTTAGAGTTTCTTCCTTTTCTTTCCTTGGCGTTGTTTTTCTCTTTAAATACCTAAGGCCTTGGTCTAAACTCTTTTACGCAGACAATATTTAAAGTTTTTACCTCGTTTTTGTTTCACAAAAACCCTATCTCTCTCTCTAGTTTGTGAGCTAAGTCCGACTACAGAGATTTCCTTGAAGTATCAATAGGCAGACGCACCTATTGTGGTTCTCAACACGCCACCATCAATCCATCCTATCCTGGTGAAGACAAGGAGAGACCGTTGTCCAATTGTCTCGGCAACCCCGGTCTAGATCTCGACCCTCTCGGCCAAGAACTCGACCGTATCGATCCCCAAAGCTCGCCTACTCGACCCCGGTCTAGTTGTGTAGGGCTTGGAGCGTGCATCAATGGGTGATGTCTTGTGTGAGCACAGTGACCTACACGTTCTGTTAAATGAATGTAACCATGACTTTATTAAACCAGGGCGTGGAATTCGGCAAGGTGATCATCTCTCCCCATTCTTATTCATATTATGCACATAACCCTTGGTACATTCCTTAAATCATGCTAAAGCTTCAGCGAAATTATTGGAATTCAGCTAGCAACAAATGGACCCTTTGTCCATCATTTACTCTTTGACGACGATAGTCTCGTTCTTTGCCAAGCTACGGTTCAAGAAAGTACATAGATTATATGTTTTATGAATCTATATGGAGAAGCTTCAGGCAAGTCATCAACAACTCGAAGTCATCGATCATATTTGGGGCAAAAGTAATTGATTCAGAAAAAATGTAGTGAAGAAAGTATCAGAAATCAAAAAAGGAGGTGAAGGATCGTACTTAGAACCAAGTGTCATTGGCTCAACTGGAAAAGTACCCTAGGCAAAGCCTAGAGGTCACAGGATCGAGTGACGCTTGAGACGGAACTAATATTATACATGTTGTGGTTCTGGGCCTGGGGGGATTACGAATTTCGGCCCAGAACCTCATGGTAATCCAAAAAAAAAAAAAAGGATCGTACTTAGGATTACCGGAGTGCTTTAGTGGTTCAAAGAAGAAGCTCCTAAATTTCATACATGAAAAAAGTAACCTCCATATCTCGAGCCTCCGAAGGAACCGGGGAACTCGGGCATGTTAGATCGGCAGACTAAACCGCGAGGGTTAAGTCACCCGGTTTGGTCCCTTAGTGAGCGCCACATGATCGCCAAGAAAACGCCTTGGTCACAACAACAATATATTGAGGTTCGATCTGATAGATCTTCTTATCTTTTCTTTTCTCTAGCTGGAGACCAATGCCTTTGACGCGGGAAACTACTCGTAAGAGGGTTACATGTCCTTCTAAGATCAGCATTAAGTCATGCCCTTGGATATGTGGCCAAGTAAGGGTTGTCGAAAGAGATTGGCCAGCTGGGTGTGGTCCGGACCAGATCAGGTCGGTTTTCCCGGGATCACCATACCGTAACGTAACGCCAATTTTGAGTAAATGGTCTTGGTTGCAGAGAAACTATCTTGTGTGTTTGAGTGGGTTCCGACCCATTCTACACAGCCAATGGTTCGAGAGGGAAGGCCCCACAAGCGTCAATGGAGTTCGTCAGGTCCTAAAACGCCAGACGTAACTCCATCCAGCGTTAGCTGGGGGCTAGGCTAGGCAAGGCAGAGAGACCAGACGTTGCATGAATGCCACCAGGCATTCGTGCGCGCCATGGAGCTCAACGACCAACCCAGAACTGATGAAGAGATATGGCAATGATCTTCTTCTGTGGGCTTCGACGCGATATTTAGCTCAGACTTTTCAAAATGGGACTTCACCGTGGTGACCGCGTGAACACCGTTTTATAGAATGCTCGTCTAGCAGAGGAATCGCTCTGCCAAGTGTCTCATCTCGTTTTGTCTGATAGTAAAGTGGAGACCGACCCGTCAGAAGCTTATGAGGACGATTATGAGAAAAAAATTTCATAGGAGTAGAACTTAGAAGTTTTCAATTCATGTTGCATTAGGAGCGTCTGAATCCTAAATGCAACATGAATTGAAAACTTCTAAGTTCTACTCCTATGAAAACAATTTCTCATAATCGTCCTTAGAAGCTTCTGACGGGTCGGTCTCCACTTCACTATCGAACGAAACAAGATGAGACACTTGGCTGAGCGATTCCTCAGCTAGACGAGCATTCTGTAAAACAATGTTCACGCGGTCACCACGGTGAAGTTCCATTTCGAAAAGTCTGAGCTGAATATTGCGTCGAAGACCACGGAAGAAGATCATTTCCATCTCTTCTACAGTTATGGGTTGGTCGTTGAGCTATGTGGTGCTCACGAATGCATGGTGGTATTTCTGCAACGTCTAGTCTCTCTGCCTCGCCCAGCCTAGCCCCCAGCTAACGCTGGATGGAGTTACGTCTGGCGTTTTAGGACCTGACGAGCTTCGTTGACGCTTGTGGGGCCTTCAATCTCGAACCATTGGTTGTGTAGAATGGGTCGGAACCCACCTAAACACACAAGATGATTTATCTGCTACCATGGACCGTTTACTCGAAATTGGTGTTGCTATACGGTATGGTGATCCCGAGAAAACCGACCTGGATTAGTCCGGACCACACCCAGCTGGCCAATCTCTTTCGGCAACCCTTTCTTGGCCACAGATCCAAGGGCAAGACTTAATGTTGATCATAGAAGGACAAGTAACCCTCTTAGGATAAGTTTCCAGCGTCAAAGGCTTTGGTCTCCAGCTACAGAAAAGAAAAGATAAGAAGATCTATGCGTTCAGACGTAAATATATTGTTGTTGTGTTGGGTTTGAAAACGTTTTGAAAAACTTTCAAGAAAACAATTTCGCAAACACGACGAACACTCGGGCGCGATCCTCTAGGTCGAAACTGGAGTGATCTAATCATGGGCTCTAATACCAAGTTGTAACAATGGAATCTCGACAACACGCTCATATCAATCAATTCACCAGGTTTTAGGGTTCCTTAGTTCTTAAGTCAATATTCTGGAGACTTGTGAAACAAGCAACAAACAATAATCGAAAAAAATCCTAGAAACAGATCTAAGCAATACCTAATAGCAGATCTAAGATAACCTGATAATAGATCTAAGAATATGGTTGTATATATATGATATAGTCAATTGGCAAACAACATGAAACACTAAACGAATCAGATAGCTCGCTTAGAGGAAAGCTAGGTTTAAGAAAAAACTTATCAAAAACAATAAAACAAGATATGAAAGAAAGTGAGGGGCAACGAGTCCTTACCTTGGCACAGATGGAGGCGACGGGAAGGAGAAAAGCTCATCATCGGAATTCGTGGAAGAGCTCGACGAAGGAGGAGGTGGCGGGAAAGACATCTCGCGACGGCTAGGGTTTTGCGGAGGAGAGAGAAAACAGCGGTTTAGTCGCAAACCAGATTTCTAAACCTTTATTGTAATTTTGAGTTTTGTCATAACGGATCGATAGAAGTTTGTTGCGAACTTGCCTATCGATGTTCTTGATAAGGACATGGGTTGTGATTGGTTTTTCTCCATGCTTTCGACTATTCTGTTCTCGCTAAATGCTGTGGATAGTACTCTGGAAAACGTACCTTGTTATAAATTTTGTCGTCCTCTCCATGCTTGTGTCGTTCATAATATTTTGAAGAGTATCCCAATCAGTTGTAAATCTGTTATTGAGAAGGCCTTTGCTTAGCTTCGTCCAAATTGTCCTTGAATAATTGCAATCGAAGAACAGCTGGGATCTTGTTTCCATTTAGCTCGGCTTCTCAAGTCTCCGTATTTCAAGAATGGCTCATTCCTAGAATGTATTGTTTGTTCTCAGCCTTCGTATGTTTGGAAAAGCATAATCCACAGAAGAGAGCTTCTAAAAAAAGGTCTGTTGAAATCCATTGGGAATGGGAGAGATACGCATGTGTGGTTAGAAAATTGAATTTTAGACGATGTTCCTAGATCGCCAAAGAATTTACCGGGGATATTGACTTCACTTTGAAGGTATCAGACTTGATCAACCCACGTTACGGTCAATGGGATGAAGACCAATTCCGTCATCTATTTGTGGAGAATGATGCCAACATCATACTGGAAACGAAAACATCATCAAGACTCCGAGATACACTAGTTTGGGGCTTATCAAAGAATGGCGCATACAACACTTAAAGCGGGTATCATGTCTTACAACTCTTACATGATATTATATCTCCCCAGCACACTCTTTATCTCTATTGGAAAAGAATCTCTGGTCGAATCTCTTGAAGATGAAAACAATGCCGAAGATAAGACATTTTCTATGGCAAGCTCTTGCGGGTGCTCTTGCTGTGGCCGAGAGACTCCAATCGGGTGATATTCCGCGAGACCCTACCAACACTTCATGTGGTCTAGCTCTTGAAACTATTTGCCATGCTTCTTCTAATGCCCGATAGCCAAAGAAACATGGGAGCTTTCATCGATTCCACTCCCTCAGGCGGGCTTCTCGCAAAACTCTGTTCTGCTGAATCTTGATCGTCTGCTAAGCTGTAGTAAGAACACATTGTTAGCTTCAAATGTACGCCTAGCCTTCCTTTGGAAATCCACAAATGCTATTGTTTTTAAGAATAAACGACCTGATCATCACTTAACCCTACAAAAGGCGCAGGAAGAAGCAGAAAGCTGGTTGGCTATCAACAATCCAGAATCTACCCCAAGAAATTTGGAAGTACGGGCTCAGTTGACGCCAAATGATTGAGAAGACCACCTGTAAATTTCCTCAAATGCAATGTGGGTTCCCCTTGGACCAATGATCACCAAAATTGTGGAGCTCCGTGACAACCAAGGTATGGGTCCTATTCCATAGTAAAATATCGTACACTCGTGTTGGCTCTAAATTCGAGTTGTTAAGTTTATTCTGGGCTGTTAAATATCGTACTCTCGTGTTGGCTCTAAATATGCATCTAAGGAAATTCTCTTCCGAGTCATCATCCGATCAAGTAAGAACGCCATCCTTCAACACATGAATCACCCTCTGGTCCGAGGTATAATCGAGGACATCATTAGGCTTCTAAACTCTTTTGAACATTGGAGCATTGATTATGTCCCTCCGGAAAGCAACCGCAGTGCCTATGAAATTGCCATGAGTGTGACACGGGATCACATATATCAATCGTACATCGCTCAGAGTGAACCTCTCTGGCTTCGAAGTCATCTGGCCATTGAAGAATCTAGTGCTCAAGGACGAAGATGAAGCTGATCAGATCTGATTTCTTCTTATTCATGTCGTTATTTCACCCTCTTCACTTTGAAGTCTGGGCTCTTCCTTAGTTTCTCATTTACATGAGTTTGCTCTGTTTTTTTTTTATAATACCTATTGGTATCCCCTCTATCGAATCCTTTGAGAATTTTTAATTGAAAAGCGTTGAGGAAAAAAAAAGTCGGGCAAATACTTCAGAGTGTTTCTGCACTCGGAACATATATACATATGTAAATGCATACATGCTTTTTGTTTGACCAAAATAACATTAATTATTTCTGGATGCAAAACAATTTGCATACAAAAAAATCTGGATAGTTTATCAACAAAAGGTGAGTTTGTATGTCAGCCTAATAGAGTGAGGCGACGTTTCAAAGTTAAAACAGCATGGCACACAGAATCAAAGTTCAATATGATGTCCTACAAGCAAATTCATGACCCCTTGATTTGCCCTTTACAGACTTTTTCCTATCTGAAAAAAAAAAAAGAAAGAAAAAAAGCTGAGGGAAGATTTGTACCTCTGGCGTAATTTATTTTAAGTCGACTTCATCTTCTCCATCTTTTCCCGCATCTTATATTGCAGTGTTGCAGGAGCACAATCTAGCGGTGTTTCTCCTGTTGACAAATTATATGCTTAAGAGCAACACAAGAGCATGTACAACTATCACAAGAGAACGAATCACTATCTACCCTTTTTCTCGTCAAAATGCTTTTCGCAGGACATTGATTAGAACATATCATGAATGCAAAGTTTGTGTAGCATGAGAATTACCCTGTGCATTTTTGTGATCAAGGCTTGCTCCATGTTCCATTAACATCAACGCAATATCAGTTTTGTTGAATAGGGCAGTCTGTGGAAGCGAAACATTATGTAATTAGTATATTTCGACTCACCACGCAAATCGATCACACAAGTGGAAAGAGAGAGGACCGGGAAGATTACCAGATGAAGCACTGACATTCCCTGCTTGTCATGGTAATTTGCATCGACGCCCTGAAATTCTTACAGTTTTAGTCTTCATGTATATGTGGCAACTGCAAACTTGATCGGGCATTAAGTTATCTTAGTTAAGAGCACTTTCTCAATTGGAAAACGAGTACCTCTTTCAGAAGCTTTTTCACACCAGCAGTGTCACCATTCTTAATTGCTTCCCTTAATCCCTTTATACAAACAGATTCCATAAAAATATATGAATAATCTGGTAGACAAGGAAAGTATGATTATCCATGCAATGAGATGTAAAGAGTTACCTCCCCGTTTACTTCATAGTCTCTTTGGGGGTTGTCTAGTCCAGGATTCAGAGCCGATCTGAGAATTTCAAAAACTTAATTACATATCAAAAATACTAGAAAGATATAGAAAAATCACTATAACAGCGAGTTCAAATCCAATCAGTTATCTGCTAGAAGCAACTTCAGGTCATCAGTCAGATGTCACAACAAAGACGAGAAGGAAGTTTTGTACACAATTACACGAAAAGCAGATGACCGATTACACATGTATCTACGAGTTGAAGTGCAAGAGCAACCCAGTTTCATGTTGATAATTCCTTGCAATGATCAAGTAAATCCAAAGGCACAAATGCCTAGACAAACAACTTTCTCTCGTGTCTAAAGCTCATGGAGTAAACTCTATGCGCAAACTTTTCCTTGATACTACGACGAAATGCTAACATACCTAGCATTGCTGCTGGAAGTGGAGCCTTTACTTTTTGCTGAAGTATCTGACTGAGGGAGAGCCACAGGGGCACGTGTAGCCTGCTACAAGCATTTTAAAAAGAGAGGTATGTATGTGATAAGACTAAGCTACTAAACTCAATACATGTATTTTCTACTTACAATTTCTTTATGCATCTATTTTTCTAACCTCCTCTTCAAACTTCAGCTTATCAGTATGTTGTAAGGAAAACAATTCAGGAAATGAGAATTTACCTGTGGGTTCGGTGTATTGAATGATTGGGAAGGAGCTACACAGATGCACAGAGGCATGCCACACTTGCATTCCATTATTTGACTGGCTCCAGGGCCCATATCGTCGTCAAAGTCCAATCTCGAAACTCCTTCTGCCAGAGAATTAACTTTATTGGAAGAGTGCATGTCAATGAGTTCTTGCCTGTGTGAATGAGCTTGCTGCCACAAGTAAGGATAAGAAGAACCAAGACAGATTTATCAAAAGACAAAGCGGGTTCCATATATTCGGGAGATGCATCCACCGAGAAAATGTGCATATGTTCCAATAAATTTCTAATGTTTTTTCCATTATGTTAGGTTATGTATATTGGATGCGAACTAACGATGATATATATTTGATATGATGTAGTTATCATTGCATTGAGTAAAAGTGATCATTTTGTAGAATGCACCACAGCTTCCCTTTCTTGATATATTTATTTTCTCAAAACTCTTACCTGTTTCCATTTTCCTATCACTAAATTCCTGAATCCACTTCTCAGTAGTAGCTTTTTCGATCTCTTAAGAATCAATGTAATCATTGAAATTTCACGTATTCTCTTATCTTCTAGCTTTAACTCTTGTTCATCTATCTCAATATATTGCTTCTACAGCTTTTTTAATGAGCATTTCTTCCACTCTCTTTTGCATTTCAACTTTAACCTATTCGCAAATCTAGATTCCATACATCATTCTATTCTCCTCCACATTAAACAAAAACAGTAAAACTAAGAACAAATAAGATCATTAAACGAAATCCAAATCCAGAGTCAAACTTAGCAGCAATCGTTAACACCATTCCAAAGTAAAAAAAGAATCCGCCAAGAATAAAATCGAAACATGAGAAATGAAATCCCCAAATATAAGAGACGAAACTGATTCTCTCCACTTCGTTAGAGCCTCTAACTATTTCACAAAGACAGGAAACTTAAAAGCATAGAAAACTGAGGAAACCCATCAAGCTGAGAAATTTAAAGCTTACGGAATTGGGAATTTGTGATTAAGGAACCTTATGGTTGAAAGCAATTGAGAGAGAGCACTTTGGTATTCTCGAACACCGCGCGGAGACAGAGAGGGCAAACGATGCGATCTCGTGGAGACGAGAAGTGACAGAAAAATGAGGAAACAACGAAACACTTTCCCTTCTATTTTTTTTATTATTACAGTTCGACCCCTGTACTTTCATCATTTTGCGAAATATCCGTTGTAAATATGAAACTACAATATTATGTGTTAACAGTTCGACTCCTATATCTTCATCATTTTGCCAAATATCCGTCGTAAATATGAAACTACAATATTATGTGTTAACAGTTCGACCTCTATATTTTCATCATCTTTGCAAATATCCGGCGTAAATAGTAAACTACAATATTATGTGTTAAGTGGAAGAGTGAGTTACACTTTTGCATTTTCAAATTACAAAAAACACATTTGGTGAGTTTAGACTATCTCAAATGTACTTTAAAATAGAGTAACTATGGTGACTTTCTCGTATTACTCTATTTTTTACTCTAAAAAATGAATATTCTAATTATATTCTATTTCTATTTTATTACTAATACATTTTATTTATAAACATTTACAATTCAACCCCATTTATTTTATTCTTCGCAAAATTTCAAGAAAATATGATATTATTTAAATTAAACATTTATTACATCATATAAAAATGATAAAACATACTCCATTACTATATTCCCATAAATTATCAATTAACACATTTCAAAGTAAAAAATAAGCTTCGTTATATTTGATTTCTCTAAATCGACCAAAAAACTCTTGAAACCGAATATAATCATCCTCTGCTATTTGGACCTCTGGAGTCATATGAGTTTCGATGATACATCTTTGGAGTCAAAAAATCCTATCCTTGATTCTCCTACGCAAGCATCTCCAGGTTTATCTTCGTTTTCTCTAAACTTAGATGATGACAACGAGATTATTGGTGGATCTCCCTCTACGCGACCAACTAGGATAAAGAAATCCAAAATGAAAATAAAACTTGTTGATCAATCAACATCGGTTATCAACACTTTAGAAGAAGGAAATAGACAATTTTTGGAACAATTAAAGAAGATAAGCGCACAAAGACAACATCATTTGGAGATTCAAAATAAAAAGTATGCTTTGAAAGAGCTGAAGGAAGAAAACAAAATTTTATTTTGTGACTTGAATTCCATACAATACCCAAATATTTGTCCATTTATTCAGACTGAACAAGCACGGATTTTACAAAAGCGGTGTGGTCAACAACAAGATCAACAAACTTCTCCTCCATCTACTTTGTTTGGACAATACTTTAACGGTTTTGGTGGATCCGGAAGCAATTTACAGGAGTATTAAGTCACTAGTCTTTGTTGTGTCAAAATGAATAAAAGTATAATTTTCTATCAAAATTTGGTATTTTTTTGCACATAATTCAGTATTTTCTTTGATGTCTAACATATGTTAAATTATGTTTGTTAACTTTTGTTGTTAATTATTATCGTGAAGACTAGTGATCAAACATGCACAACTAATTTTATTTATTAAAATTATTGTTTGTTTCAGTCATAAATAAAAAAAAATTTTAAACTTAAAGGACCATTTTATAAATAAAAAGTTCAACTCTATTATAGAGTAAGAACTAGAGTTTCTCTAAATATAGAGCAAAAAATAGCATTCCTCTATTTTAGAGTAAGAAATAAAGGTGGGTTGGAGCACATTCTAAAGTTTAGAGTCAAAAATAGAGGTGGGTTGGAGATGCTCTTAGACACACTTTGTGTGCTTTTGGGGTGTAAAATGCCCTAAATACATTTCTATAATTATTATCAAAACAAAAATCATTTGTTTTATTATTATTGGTTTTGCACACCCCAATTATGTTGTTTTGCTTATTTCTTCTCACAAAAAAAAACAATTTCACATTTTTTTTTCACTGTAAACTATGTTTCTTTTTTCTCTATACTTTGATACCCATTTCACAATATTTTATTTACATGTGGTTCGAACACATTGGTCGAACGCATGCGTATCCACATAGTTGCGTACACGTGTACGCATTTAAATGGATAGACATGTGTGTATCTACACGCATATCGTCCACATGTACGCAACTACATGGATATGAATACGTATCCACGTGAATATTGTACACGGGTGCGCAACTACATGGATACGCAAGCGTCCTATCCACACGGTTCGACTTCCGAGCCAGGAATTTTCTTGTTCGGGTTATCGTTACCCTTCTTTGGAGTTCAAATCTGAGATCGAGAGGTTTAGCCAAAGGAATATATATTCACAACGAGGCATAAAATACGATGCCAGAAATTTTTCCGAAGGATATCCAACAACTTTCTGACAAGGGATTCCGACTACAATGACCGTCGGATATCCGCCGGAAAATTTTCTACGGATATCGACAACTTTTCGACGAGGCATTCCAACTAAAACTTCGCCGGAAAATCATCGAAAATCCCTCCGACGGAGACTGTTTGTTGAAAATCCGTCAGAAAATCTATCAAAAAAGTTACGATTGTTGGTAGTGAGTTTAGCACTCTTCGGTTTAACCCGGTTTGAATTAAGATCAGCCCAACTACCAGTCTCAAGCCCATCAAGGCCGACTTACGAAATGAAAGGAATATCTCCTTTTATTTGATAAAGGCAAATCCCGAGAAAAAAAAAAGTTATCTTTTTCCCAGTGGAACTAGGAAAATGAAGTTATCTTTTTCCTGATGGAACTAAGAAAAGGAAATCATCCTGTTTTTAGCTAGCTTAGAACCTTATAAATAGGAGAGCTTCTCATTCATAATATTAATCCCATAACTCATTGACGAGACCTAAGAGACTAAGAGCTCCAACTTCATAGCTTTTATTTTTTCTATTTCTCTTTTACTGATTAAAGTCTCTCGACTTAATCCGTTTTGTAATTTGCCGACTTTGATCTAATAAAATGATATTCGATCCATTGAGTTTACTGTTTAACCCCTTGTGTGATCTCCGGGATCAACAATTGGCGCTAGAAGGAGGGGGTTGAACCTCCGTCTTGATAAAACTTTCGGATCTTGTAGAGAAAACTCGGCAATGGCGGGATCACCAACCAGCTCGGTGCACGGTGATAATAACAACAATACTGCTGATGCCGCATCGGCTCTACTCGACCAACCCGCTCTCATGCATGCTATGGCTACGCAACTCGGGGAACTGACCAAAAGAAACAACTCCCCAACCTCCGACCTTAGGATCCATCGGCAAACACGGGACACACCTCACCGATCAGGCGTCTCTGGATAAAGAGATTGAAAGCTTCAAAGCTCAACTTCGGGATATGTACTCCAAGTTCCACCAGGCCACTAGCTCGGCACCCGAGATCGACCGCGTGATTCAAGAGACTCACAAAACTCCATTCACGCCACGGGTCCTCAACACACCATTCTGGCGTCTAGAGAATATCAAAATCACATCATACGAAGGCAACTCCGACCCTTGCCACTTCATGACCTCGTTAGGAATTATGATAAACCGCTCCCAATTCCAATCCGAGGAGGAAAAAGATGTTACAAAGTGCCAACTCTCCGTGGAAAACCTCAGCGGAACCGCGCTTGATTGGTTTTCACAACTCGAAGCGAACTCCATCGACAATTACACCGAACTCACGACCAAATTCCTCAAACGCTTCACGATGTTCATCAAGAAAAAGACAAAGAGCGCCGAACTATGGACCCTCGAACAAGGACTGAGCGAACCTTTGAGAGACTTCATGAACCGATTTAAGTCGGTGACCCACTGTACCATTGATGACGATGCCGCAATCGAAGCTCTTTACAAAACGACCTGGTACAAAATGGACTTCACAAGGAAATCCAGCGTAACCGACCTCTTACCTTGGAAGACGCATTGCACAAGTCACACACGTAAATCCTCGAGGATGAGGAAGAGGTTGCCAAAGATGAACAATATGCCCTCAAGCACTATTACTAGTTCGCCACTCAGAAAAAAAAAAAAAAAAAAGAACGTTCACCGAGCTCGTTTTCGTCACCGATATGAACTACGAATGGTTTGATCCCTTTCTGGGGTACGTAGGCAACCCACCTCGGGTCCAGCTATGATTCTAATAAAAAAAAAAATCAACTCCTAGAAGCCGAACTTTCGCAGTTCGCCGAACTCTTTAGTTCGCATAACAGTCTGGAACGACTAAGTAATAAAAGCCGAACTATCGCAGTTCGCCGAACTCTTCAGTTCGCATAACAGTCTGAAACGACTAAGTAATAAAAGCCGAACTATCGCAGTTCGCCGAACCCTTCAGCTCGCATTACAGTCTGAAATGACTAAGTAAAGCAAAGGCCGAGCTATCACAGTTCGCCGAACTCAAAACAGTTCGTATCTTCTTAAGCTGAACTCCTTAGTTCGCACTTAAAACCATCGCGGTTTCACACATCGACGTTTTGGCCAGGCGATCGATAGCACTCCTCAGGGATGCAAACGTTCAAAAGCCGAGATCCGTCTCGCATAAGCCGGGAATAAGACCCGCACTGAAATTCGTCCTCAGATCATCCAAGCTAAATAAGCCGAACCGACCTCGCACACTCCGATTCGATATGGGGGCCCGGAGTATCTTGAGATGAGTACACCTTCGTAGTCTCATGCTAAGTTCTCGAGGTGAAGCCGAACGACACATTCTCGCAAATTAAGTCGATTTCTCAACAATCGCAATTTTATAAGCCGATTTCTCAACAATCGCAATTTTATAAGCCGATTTATCAACAATCGCAAATTTGTAAGCCGATCCTTAGCGATCGCCGATCTCAAATTGATACGAAAACCGAGTTCACCTAACGTACCCCGGCTAAGACCGTATCATGTACGGCACCAATTTGGTATGTAGAGGACTCGAGAGGATCGTATCATTTTACGACCTTACACGGATTAATAAACAATCTCGCTTCCAAAAATTCCTAAGACGAACTTTTTAATTCGCACTACAATCGAAATCGACTAAGTAATATAAACCGAACTCTTCAGTTCGCACTACGATCGAACTCAACGAAGTACAATAAGCCAAGCCTTCACAGTTCGCAAAAGGATTAAGCCGAACTAATAAACTCGCATAAGACAAGATGCCGATCTCAATTCCAACCGAGCTACAGAATTCTCCATGAACTTCGCCGAACTTAGGGGGACTTATTGTTGGTGGTGAGTTTAGCACTTCCCGGTTTACCCGGTTTGAATTAAGATCAGCCCAACTACCAGTCTCAAGCCCATCAAGGCCGACTTACGCAATAAAAGGAAGATCTCTTTTTATTTGATAAAGGCAAATCCCGAGAAAAAAAAAAGTTATCTTTTTCCCAATGGAATTAGGAAAATGAAGGTATCTTTTTCCTGATGGAACTAAGAAAAGGAAATCATCCTATTTTTAGCTAGTTTAGAACCTTATAAATAGGAGAGCTCCTCATTCATAATATTCATTTCATAACTCATTGACGAGACCTAAGAGACTAAGAGCTCCAACTTCGTAAATGCTTCCACACCGTAAATGCTTCGTAAATGCTCCCGTAAATGCTTCCACACCGTCTCAATAAAAATATATATCTCGTATTCTTGCATTTACGACAAGGACAGAACATCTTACCGCTTTCAAGGGTTGTTTGCATATTTCTGCCCTGATACATGAATATTTCAAGCTCTTCTTTGAATTCTTTCGTCAACGCTCCCTCCGAATCATTTTGCGTATACATCCATCTTCGTAGTTCGTATATAGACATTTTATAAAAAGAGTTTTTGAAATGTTTTTTTTTTTGGATAAGTGTTGTTTTTTTTATATAACTTTCGTTTGAATTGTAGGCTGTATTTATAGAAATTTTTCAGAATTACCAACGTATTTACATCGGAAATTTACATCAAATTTACATCGAAACATAATTTACAACGAATTTACATCGCCTATACGACGGATTTACGACGAATATATGAGATGTAAATAATTAGGTGAACCTACTTAAAAACGTGTTCACCTACCTAGACACATTCGACGTAAACTCGTCGTAATGTACATCGAATATAACTCGTCGTAACATCGATGTAAGTTTACACGATGTAAACAATCGTCGTAATGTCGACGTCCAGTTACGATGATATTACGACGACAAAAATTTACGACGAAATTACATCGAAATAAAATGTCGTCGTAATGTCGTCGTAACCTCGACGTAAATTTACGACGGCCAAAATTCGATATAAATTTTCGTTGGTAATCAACTGTTTTCTTGTAGTGTTCATAGTTTTTATTCTTCTATTTCTCTTTTACTGATTAAAGTCTCTCGACTTAATCCGTTTTGTACTTTGCCGAGTTTAATCTAATAAAACGAGATTCGATCCATTGAGTTTACTGTTTAACCTCTTGTGTGATCTCCGGGATCAACAATGACCATTTCCCGACGACCAGTGTCCGACGGAGAAATTTCGATTACAATGCCCGCTAGTTTTCACATCTAATTAAAAAATTTTGAAATTGGTATCAATATATAGAGAAAAAATATATATAATTGATTGTGAAAAAATAATTGTTAGATTATTTTTTAAGAAAACAATATAAGGAAAACAAAAATGTGTGGGGTGTGTGAGATAAAAAAAAAATATATATATATATATATACGTAATAACTTCGTATAGCATACATTATACGANAACTCACAAAGTGTGTTTTTTGTAATTACACTTTGAGAAAGTGTGTATAAGCGTAAATGTCTCTAAGTGGAATGAGATTTTTGATAGGAATAAATTAATTGTAATATTTAATAATATAATTTATTCTTTATAATAAATTAAATAAGTATGATTGATAGAATTCAGAATTGTATTGGTTTTTAAACGTATACGCATGGATGAAATTAATATGTGTAAGATTCTATTTTTAAGAGTAATTGCAATGTCCACTAATTTATAACAGCAAAATTAAGCAACACTTTTTTATACTATGCAACCGTCTCAGTTCATCTGAAAAAGTCTAACAAACCCCTACATATGTGCGAAACGTAGTTGTTGTCGTTTAGGCCGATTACGTAAGAAATTGGTGGGCCCCCGAAAACCATGTCAGATGTATTAAAAATCCTATCTAGATTTTGTTGTTTTTTTTTTAAACCGGGAAAAGAGGGGGACAGTGAAAGGTCTTCACTTTTATGGTTTTGTTTGCTATCGCTGGTGAAGAAAACTGTTGAAAAACATATAGTCAGCTCTCTACTCTTCAATTTTCTTTTTGAAATCCGAGAATAGGAGACTATGCCGAACAAATCTCGTCCTACCCTCGTCGGCAATCTCGGCTATTGACTGGTTTTTCCCAGAAGCGCTTGTTAAATTGAACCGAAGCCGACGGAAGAACTGGTAAGTTTGATTTCTATCAATTTGTGTTCAGAAAACTATAATCCAGTTTTATTAGAGTATATTCTCTCCGATTCATGCCTTTAATTACTTCTGATGGCTAAATCGATGTCGCTTGTATTTTTTTGGTTTTTCCGATTCATGATATAAACGGTTCTGTAGTTCTTATTTCAGATAATGTATGTTATAACAATGGGTCAATGAAGCAATTATATTTTGGCTAATGAAGAATATTTGTGTTTTCACCACCCAGGTTTCTGATGAGGCTTTGCCCAATCGGGAGGGGATTGTTGGATAGCAGACAGAGAGGGAGGTTGTAGATGATGTATCTGTCATTGGAGATCTAAGAGACTAGGTAATATTAATTGTTATAATGTTGTAGGAATATGGATAAGAATAGTGTTTTCTGAGTACTTTCCAACATGAGTATTGGCATATATTCCACAGTATTAATGTGACGTCATTTGTTAACAATGCTAGTTAGCAGTTATAGTTGTTAATAACACTAGTATTTGTGTTAGTTTTTCATTGTTAATTTATTAACATGTTAACATTTGACATTGCTAACTTCCCTTGTTAACACAGGTCCTTCCAGGAAGCCCACATAAATCAGCTCCCTCCTGCAAAGTTCCCAGCTTAGAGCGAAAGGTAAGATTCCTAGCAAAGCAAGCGTTCAACGACGTTATCATTGTACTTGCTAACGATTTTATAGGGAAACGTCTTTGTTATCAAGTGTAACAGCTAACTTTTATTGTTAACACATGACAATCCATCCAAATCAGTCATCCAAGAACCAAAGGTAAGACTCCTAGTACTTCTTGACGATAACCATGTTAACACAGTAGTTGGTAACTTAGTTAGCAGATTAATTTTTTAATTTTTCTCCTCTTGTGGAAGTGTCACATCGTTAACAATTACAACTACCGAATGTCGTTCTTCTCAAATGTAACTACTAACTTTCTTTGTTAACACATGACTATGTAGACAATTCACCCATATCAGCTTCCTCTAGGAAAGTACCCAGCGACGAACCAAAGATAAGACTCCTTGTTATTTAACCCCACAACCAGGTTAACGATTGCTCTGCTAACTTTATTACCTAATATACATGTTTGCGCTTTTCTCAGGATGGAAATGGCAATCCCCATGATTCACCCATGAGAGACCAATTGGATGATCAAACTACATCCGCCGTAGACAGTAAACAAGCGACCGTGGATGATTTGGAGCTAGGAGGGACGAGGAAAAGCAAGCGCCCACGGATGATTTCAATATGTATCGAAAGTCCCTATCAATGTGAGCAATAGATTAAGGCTATTTTTGCGCGCAGTCCCCCTAACAATGAAGACGTACTATACCAGAAGGCCATTAAGCCCTTGAAACGGTTAGCTCATTAGTATAATTTGAATCACTATAATTTTTGCCGCATGACAACTTATTTTTGGTAAATGTGATCATGTTTAGCAGGCTTATTTCTATCGGAGAGGCAACTCAGTTAATGGTGAAAGATATCAACGACTTACTGGCTAGGTAGAAATCAGTGCCTGCAAAGGTATGCTATATTTAATAAGTGTACCCTTGTGACGTAATAAATGTTCAGGACGTATTACATAATCCATCACCTTTGTTTGCTAACACATGTAATGGACGCTCTATGTAGCCTCGGAAGGCATATGATCATAGTCGATCCTCGCAAGCCCAGAGTTGATGTTCTGGATACTAAGTTCGTGTCAGTGCTAATGAAGTTGTATCCAAAATTCAACAAGGCTGTTAACAAGAGCGAATTTAAATTCTCCAAAGTCATCAATGAAAAAATTGAGGGAGTGGGCGTTGATGACTGCGCCACATTATTCAGTGATGCTGATTAACTCTACCTTCCTTTCAACCTTGACATCAAGCACTGGGTTTCCTTGCGGTTAACCTGTTATCCTCGACGTTTCTAGTACTCGACTGCAACGCCAACCTAAGGTCCGATGCTAGCATGGTTTTAGAAATCCTCCCCCTGGCAGTCATGCTGCCTTATTTGTTGAGAAAGGCGGTGCTGAACGACCAGATGAGTCAAGTGGCGAGTACTCAGTTTCAGATTAAACGAATTACTACCGTCCCCCATATGACGTCCACCCATGACTCTGGTATTGTCGCCTTTTTCCTAATGCTTGATCATGCCCTCTTTGACTTGCATGCGTGTTTGGAGTATGATCTTTCAAAGGTGGAGATGGATACCAAGAAACTGACGCAATAGCCATAATTTAACAAAAAATTGTGCACTAGCAGTTTTCCATTCATGCTTCTAGACCCCCTGCAAAATGGATGCCCAAACATTAACATGAAAACACCATCTACATTATGCACCGAATAGGTATAGAAATTGATTTATGTTACCGGCAAAGGGGCTTTGCATGTCGAACGGTTGTGGCCACGCCCGCGGCAGCGTGTGCACTTTCTTTAGGAGACACGCTGCAAATAATTGTAGCGCCAACAAGTACTGTTAGTGGAAACTATATATTCGATACCCTAGGTAACTTTTACTGTACCGACAACTTAGTTAACACATATATACAACAATACAATTGTTAACAGATGTTAATTAATAGTTACCTTAAATTCCCCACGGGAAAAGATCCGCAGCTTACGCGGCCTTCCTGGTGGACGACAAACAGCCGGAGATTTCAGCTTCCCCCTGCCAACATCGTCTTGATTTGGTGCTAGGTGATCCATATCCAGGACCGGCATTATAAGTCTGATGTACGCCATCTTGCGATACTCAGTTCAGTAGTGAATACCAACCAAACTATCCACACAGATTCCTTCTTGTATCGTTGTTGGTACCGAGTTTAGCATTTTTCGGTTTAGCTCAGTTCGAACTGAGATCGGCTTAATCAATCTGGTTTACGATGGTTCAAGCTCAGGAGAAGGCCCATGATCGCGGTGGCCGACATCAAAGCCCATCAAGGCTGACCTACGAAATTAAAGGAGGATTTCCTTTTATTCGATAAAAGCAAATCCAAAAAAATAGAATTTATCCTTATCGACTCCGATAAATAAAGATAATCGCCAATATCAATTCAAGAAGGAAAAGGAAGATCGAACGACCTCAAGACTTATAAATAGGAGAACTCTTCATTCATAATATTCATCCTCAACTTTCTCTGTAACAAGAACTACGAATGGCTTGATCTCTTTCGGGGATACGTAGGCAACCACCTCGGATCCAGCTATGATTCTAATATAAATAATTTTCATAAACCTTAAACTGATTTCACCGATCTACGATATGTGTGAAATTTGGTTCTCACAATTGGCTCTAGAAAGAGGAGGCAAGAACATTTGGGGTTATGGAGAATTATTAAACCGAAAATCGAAGACGACGTGAAAATCTTGACATGTTTACCGATTGGAATCTCCAATCACCGACATGGGCACGCAAAGAAAATGTTTAATAATTCACCGATCTACTCATCGAATCGCTCACGTCATCAACGACAAAAAAAATAAACTCGAAGCTCGACGTCATCTCTATTGCAAAAACCGCTCACCAAGAATTTCACTCCGATCATGCCACGACCACGTCAGCGATCTGCCACCGCTCAAGCTTCCTGGAGCTCGGCCATCACCACCACACCTACAACAAAACCAAAATCAAGTCGACGATGGTCCAAAAATCGAAGCCCGTTCTCCTCCTTCCTCAAAACAATCTCTCGACAATGAACCACCGGCGAGACCTGCAACCTCCGTCCGTGACCTCCTTCGCCGACCACCGTCTCGGATCTCGGCATCACCACGACACCGTCGTCCCTCGTTCTCGGACCTACCGACCATCGAGCTGATTATCCGCCACCGCTTCGAGTTGTAGGTGCTCCGCCATCATCGCCGCTGCTCGCCGACCTGCGAAAAGCAAATATGGAAGATTCAAGTCTAACTTCTATAGTGCAATGAAGAAAAAGGGGCACGAAAACCCAGCAGAAGCGACGCCGCTCATCCTCTCTATTGGAGGTGGGCTTAGCACCCCCAGTTTAGCTAGGCCCATCTCAGCAAATAAGGCCCACTCGGTCAAAGCCCAGCTAAAAGTCAACATATTTGACCGAGGGTGGCCCACCGAGCTCGAGCCGACAGCCCGCCGATCATTGCGTAGAGAGCTGGGGATTGACGACACGTGGAGGGCAGATCGTGAACGGTGCCCCACCCACATAGTCAAGATCAAGCCCATTATAACCTGCCCACCGCAGAAACCCGGGCGCGTATCTCGAGGTACCTTACCCGTAAATGGCGCTGGGAGCGCCACGTCACCCCGGAAATACGGGAAATAATTACACCGTCCACGCTATAAATACTTCTTAACGGGGTACTTATAGAGGGGGACCCGAACTCTCTTAAAAAAAAAGGACTCTCTCTCATCACTTGTAACTCTTTGATAACTCTCTGTATAAAAACGGTCACCGACCTGTTCATCATCTTCTCCCGACCTAACGTTTGTCACCCGACCTGTCCCGAATATTAGTTGAATTCGTTCTAATTACAGAAATCTCGCCCTCTTTCATATATTAATACTCGAATCTCCTCAGTGATCTTTTAAGATCAACAATTGGCGCTCCAGGGAGGGGGGGGTTTAGAGATTTTCTATACGCAAAGAGCGGACTCAACAACAAATTCAATGACGGACCCACCAACTTCGAAAGCGCTACCGCCGCATCCGACGATAGACAAACCGCCATCAGGACAAGCTACCCCGACTCAAGCCCTGCATCACGAAAAAGCTCCTCCAAGTCATCCCCTCGTGATTCCCTGCCAACAGCCAATTCCGCCCGCAACATCAGAATCCGCCCAGCTCAACAGTGATATGCTCAAATTAATACCCTAAAAGTACTAAAGCAGTTGTTGTAGTAAGTGTAGGGGTCGAACACAAGAACTCCAGATATCACTCAATAGATTATATAGATAAGAATTAAGCTAAACCAAAATATGTAATTAAATGCAAATGCGTAAAGTAAACAAGTTGTGAATCAATGGAAGGAAGATAGGCTCAGGGTATTTCTCAGGAATTCAATGAACGCAGATAAACTAACTAACATGATTCAGATTTAGCGCGGTTCTTGAACTCAAATCACTAAAGTATAGCTAACCAACTCTCATTGCGAAAACTATCTAAGTCTAAATCCTAGAATTCCAAATCTCTTTGCGAATCCTAAAGTCTAAACCAGCTTTTAATTCAGGTTTGATTTGTTCACAAAACAACTAAACCAAATATCTTTGCGAATAGTTATTTTGCTCACCTAAGTTATGTCAGGTAATTAATCGCACTCTCGTGCCTAACCAATTATCCTAAGATATAAGTTCTAGATTCGTCAACCTAGAATTAGCTATGGGAACAGCCTAAGGCGAAGAACTAATTCAGATGGTGAATCCTAATCAATCAATTAACCTAACATTAAGAGAAAACCCTTATGAGAACCCTGAACCTAACAAGGGATCTACTCAGACATGGAGATTGAAACAATAAACATGATTGAATAGATCATCAAAGAAATCAAATAAGAAAATAGGAGTTCAGAGTTGTCTCTCCAAAAACCAAAGTAGAACAAAACTTAATCAGAACGTAATCAAGCGTTGCCAACAAAAGTGGCTCAAAAACCTAATTATAGTGCTAAAACACGTTTTGGGTTAAATTGTAAATAATAAAATCTTCTGGGCAATTTTGCAATTCTTCAATTCTTCATAAAAGTCGCGTTTCCTTCCCCATGGACGACGGTATCGACCGATACCTAAGTGGTATCGATCGATACTCGGGCAGTGACGTGCTTCCTTCCTTCATGATGTCAGTATCGATCGACACCAGGTGGTGTCGGTCGATACAAGGGCTTCAAATCAGGTACTCAGCTACACGAACTTCTGTTTTGCTCCAAAATGCTCCAATAAGCTCAAATATCTCCAATTATGCTCCAAACATGCTAAAACCTGTAAAATACTCTAAAACACTACAAAATAGTATAAAGACTCTATAAAATAGACCTATATCATGGCTTAAAAGGGGTAAAAGCCATGATATATCACGCCCCCAGACTTAGCCTTTGCTTGCCTTCAAGCAAATAGAAGACTAAACCAGAGAGAGAGGTTTGAAAACACGGAGACTCACCTGTTCTTGAAACACTGCAATGACCCTTTTCCCAAGCACCCAAATGTCACCTAACCAGATCCAAATCTAACCACCATGTACTTCTCCGTAGACATTCGCAGCTTCCCCAGACTACACACATTATCTCACAGCATCGTTCAATTAAACCCATCATCGCCAGTTTCATCGCTGTGATTAATACCAAGAACCTTCTAGATTCTTTCCCATACAATATCATGACAAGGAACCACCAAATTTCACACTTTTTTGTATCACTTTCTCTCCCCCAGACTTATTTCTTATTTTGTTCTTTTTTTTTTTTTT
>PKMM01011695.1:228191-318491 GCA_002933915.1 Eutrema heterophyllum | reverse complement strand
TGTGTCTAAACTCACAAAGTGTGTTTTTTGTAATTACACTTTGAGAAAGTGTGTATAAGCGTAAATGTCTCTAAGTGGAATGAGATTTTTGATAGGAATAAATTAATTGTAATATTTAATAATATAATTTATTCTTTATAATAAATTAAATAAGTATGATTGATAGAATTCAGAATTGTATTGGTTTTTAAACGTATACGCATGGATGAAATTAATATGTGTAAGATTCTATTTTTAAGAGTAATTGCAATGTCCACTAATTTATAACAGCAAAATTAAGCAACACTTTTTTATACTATGCAACCGTCTCAGTTCATATGAAAAAGTCTAACAAACCCCTACATATGTGCGAAACGTAGTTGTTGTCGTTTAGGCCGATTACGTAAGAAATTGGTGGGCCCCCGAAAACCATGTCAGATGTATTAAAAATCCTATCTAGATTTTGTTGTTTTTTTTTTAAACCGGGAAAAGAGGGGGACAGTGAAAGGTCTTCACTTTTATGGTTTTGTTTGCTATCGCTGGTGAAGAAAACTGTTGAAAAACATATAGTCAGCTCTCTACTCTTCAATTTTCTTTTTGAAATCCGAGAATAGGAGACTATGCCGAACAAATCTCGTCCTACCCTCGTCGGCAATCTCGGCTATTGACTGGTTTTTCCCAGAAGCGCTTGTTAAATTGAACCGAAGCCGACGGAAGAACTGGTAAGTTTGATTTCTATCAATTTGTGTTCAGAAAACTATAATCCAGTTTTATTAGAGTATATTCTCTCCGATTCATGCCTTTAATTACTTCTGATGGCTAAATCGATGTCGCTTGTATTTTTTTGGTTTTTCCGATTCATGATATAAACGGTTCTGTAGTTCTTATTTCAGATAATGTATGTTATAACAATGGGTCAATGAAGCAATTATATTTTGGCTAATGAAGAATATTTGTGTTTTCACCACCCAGGTTTCTGATGAGGCTTTGCCCAATCGGGAGGGGATTGTTGGATAGCAGACAGAGAGGGAGGTTGTAGATGATGTATCTGTCATTGGAGATCTAAGAGACTAGGTAATATTAATTGTTATAATGTTGTAGGAATATGGATAAGAATAGTGTTTTCTGAGTACTTTCCAACATGAGTATTGGCATATATTCCACAGTATTAATGTGACGTCATTTGTTAACAATGCTAGTTAGCAGTTATAGTTGTTAATAACACTAGTATTTGTGTTAGTTTTTCATTGTTAATTTATTAACATGTTAACATTTGACATTGCTAACTTCCCTTGTTAACACAGGTCCTTCCAGGAAGCCCACATAAATCAGCTCCCTCCTGCAAAGTTCCCAGCTTAGAGCGAAAGGTAAGATTCCTAGCAAAGCAAGCGTTCAACGACGTTATCATTGTACTTGCTAACGATTTTATAGGGAAACGTCTTTGTTATCAAGTGTAACAGCTAACTTTTATTGTTAACACATGACAATCCACCCAAATCAGTCATCCAAGAACCAAAGGTAAGACTCCTAGTACTTCTTGACGATAACCATGTTAACACAGTAGTTGGTAACTTAGTTAGCAGATTAATTTTTTAATTTTTCTCCTCTTGTGGAAGTGTCACATCGTTAACAATTACAACTACCGAATGTCGTTCTTCTCAAATGTAACTACTAACTTTCTTTGTTAACACATGACTATGTAGACAATTCACCCATATCAGCTTCCTCTAGGAAAGTACCCAGCGACGAACCAAAGATAAGACTCCTTGTTATTTAACCCCACAACCAGGTTAACGATTGCTCTGCTAACTTTATTACCTAATATACATGTTTGCGCTTTTCTCAGGATGGAAATGGCAATCCCCATGATTCACCCATGAGAGACCAATTGGATGATCAAACTACATCCGCCGTAGACAGTAAACAAGCCGGCTACTGCCAACTTTTCGTGGAAAATCTTACCGGCCCCGCCCTGACATGGTTTTCCAGGCTGGGTACGCATTCCATCGATAACTTTGGGGATCTCTCTACCACCTTCCTCAAACATTACTCCATGTATATCAAACAGTCCGCATCTAGCGCCGACCTCTGGGCTCTCCACCAAGGAGCGAAGGAGTCGCTCAAATCTTTCATCGAGCGATTCAAGGCGACGGCCTCGCAGAGCAATGTGACAGACGAATCCGCACTCCCCGCCCTAAGGAACGGCCTCTAGATTGAATCGGCATTCAAGGACGAAATAACACTCAACAGGCCGCGCTCGCTAGAAGATGCCTTGCACCGGGCCGGGCTTTACATCGAGTTCGAGGAGGAAAAAGCAGCGTTCTCAAAAAGGCATACCGTGCAAAAGGCTCCAGCCCAGAAGGACAAATCATAGGACGGATATCACGAACCTCGACAGCACTACGACGACGAGTATCAAGGCAATAAAGGCAAGCGAACCGCCACGTTCCTCGTCAACGAACCACCGGCCGTATTCCACATGCACGACCCCGCTCGATTCTCCGATCCCGAGCCAAAAATGCCATGGAACAAATGGACCCTCGAACTGGATCAAAAGGGCCAGCGGTCTGACGAATCAAAAGCCAAATAGCCACGAGCAGAAGAGCAACAAGACAAGGCAGCCTTCTGCGAATTCCACCAGAGAAGAGGACACCCCACCTCGCATTGCCGCAAACTCCAAGAAGCCCTTCTAGACGAATACCAGAAAGGAAAGATCCATGTGCCCGAGCAGCTGCTCCCGCGAGCACGAGATGGCAATCGACAGCAGCAGCCTGACAGGCGGGGTCGTGAAGATAACCGAGCCAGGACCGACAACCGCGGCCGAAACGATGATCGTCGTCACCGATCTCCCTCTCGAAACCGGGAAGAAGCAAGGTCCCCTCCCCCAGCGCGAACGACGGTCGGAATGATCATGGGAGGACTTATATCGTGCAACGACTCGGTGCGGTCCATCAAGCTACACGAGAGAAGGACCACCGCCTCCTTAAAATGGAACTCCGGTTCTGACAAAAGTGCGCAGGACACAAGTGGAAAAGGGGTTATCTTTACCGAAGCCGATGCTGCCGGGGTCCATCAACCTCACAGCGACCCCCTTGTCGTACAGATCCGCGTAGCCGACTACGATGTCAACCGGGTCCTCATCGACACAGGCAATCGACCTTATCTTCAAAGATACCCTGGCCAGAATGAACCTGCAAGGAGCCGAAGTCAAACCAGCCGTCACCCCGCTGACCGGCTTTGCCGGGGAGACCACCATGGGTATCGGCACCATTGACCTACCAGTCTATGTAGGCCGGGTCACTAAAATTGTCAAGTTCGTAATCATCGATACCGTCCCGATCTACAACATCATTTTCGGGACCCCCTGGCTGCATTCATGGAAAGCAGTCACGTCGACGTACCATCAGTGTCTCAAATTCCCCAACCAGGCCGGAACATATACTCTCCGGAGCAACCAAAAGGTTTCGCGCGCTTGCTTCGCCATCGAGCACAAGCTTCGCAACACCACGCCGACCTGCCTCTTCATCGAAGCACAGTTTCTGGGCGAACCGAACCACCAGGACGTCCCGGGACGAGACCTGATCACACAGGTCAACATAGATCCACGCGACCATACTCGTTGCGTCGGGATCGGTGCAGACCTCAAGGGTAGCATCAGAGAAGAGATGGTCAAATTCTTGGAGCAGAACGTCTCCACCTTCGCCTGGTCGGCAAGCGACATGCCCGGCATCCATCCAGCAGTATGCAGCCACGAGCTCAACATTGACCCGACCTTCAAACCAATAAAGCAAAAGCGGAGAACGCTCGGGCCTGAACGCGGGCAGGATCAATCACCGAGGTCAGATACCCCGAGTGGCTAGCCAGCCCGGAAGTGGAGGGTCTGCATAGATTTCACTGACCTCAATAAAGCCTGCCCCAAGGACTGCTTCCCTCTCCCTAGAATCGATCAGGTCGTGGAGGCAACGACGGGTAACTGCTTTCCTTCATGGACGCCTTCTCGGGGTACAATCAGATCCCCATGCATCTGGAAGACCAGGAGAAAACGGCCTTCATCACGGACCGCGGGACCTATTGTTATAAGGTCATGCCATTCGGGCTGAAGAATGCCGGTGCGACCTACCAACGGCTCGTCAACAAAATGTTCGCCGACCAGATTGGCCGCACCATGGAAGTCTATATCGATGATATGCTAGTGAAGTCCTTGGTAGCAGACGACCACGTCGGTCATCTCAAATACTGCTTCCAGACTCTAAACGAGTACGGCATGAAGTTGAATCCCGCCAAATGCTCATTCGGCGTTACGTCGGGCGAATTTCTCGGATATATCGTCACACAGCGCGGGATCGAGGTTAACCCCAAGCAGATCCAGGCCATCATTGACCTCAAATCCCCAGAGAACACGCGCCAAGTCCAACGGCTCACTGGAAGGATCGCCGCACTCAGCCGGTTCATCTCCCGCTCAACCGATAAATGTCTACCGTTCTACCAGCTGCTCCGCGCCAACAAGCGGTTCGAATGGGACGACAAATGCGAAGAGGCCCTCCAGCAGCTAAAAGCATACATATCTACTCCTCCCGTCCTGGCTAAGCCCGAAGAAGGAGAAACCCTTTATCTTTACATCGCCGTCTCCACATCGGCTATCAGCGGGGTACTAGTACGAGAAGATCGGGACATTCAAAAGCCTATCTTCTACATCAGCAAATCCTTGGACGGCGCAGAAAGCAGGTATCCGACGCTGGAGAAACTCGCCCTCGCGGTGGTCGTTGCAGCCCGGAAACTCCGACCATACTTTCAATCACACACGGTCGCCGTGTTTAGCACGTACCCCCTCCGAAGCATCCTCCATAGCCCGAACCGCTCTGGGAGCTCAGTGAATACGAGATCGAATACCGAGGGTGCACCGCGGAAAAATCTCAAGTCTTGGCCGATTTTCTAGTCGAACTCGCGCCCGATCTGGAAAGAGAAGAACCCCCCGAAAAATGGAGTTTACCCGTCGACGGTTCGGCCTCAAAGCACGGTTCCAGCATCGGCATACGCTTGGAATCACCGACCAACGAGGTTCTGGAACAGTCCTTTCGCCTGGCCTTCCCAGCATCAAACAATGAAGTGGAGTATGAAGCTCTGATCGCCGGGTTACGCCTAGCAAAAGCAATCGGGGTAAGGAAGATCCAGGCTTATTGCGACTCCCAGCTCGTCTCCAACCAATTCAGCGGAGAATATGAGGCCAAGAACGACCGCATGGACTCGTACCTCAGGATAGTCCACGACCTAGCAGCCGAATTCTCGGAATTCACCCTCACAAAAATTCCCCGGGGTGAAAACACTTCAGCAGACGCCCTCGCCGCCTTAGCGTCCACGTCCGATCCTACCAAAAGGCGCGTGATCCCCGTCGAGAGCATCGACTTCCCCAGTATGGAGCTACCAAAGGGGATCTCCTTGATCAACATCCCCAACGAGGACCTCGACGACGACCAGCTTCCTCCCCATCACCTACCACTTCCTCCCCAGGAGCCCGAACTACCGGACTGGCGTGACGACATCCTGCTCTACATCACGAAAGGGCACCATCCCGACAGATCGCTGGGCAGCCCGTCGACTGAAAAAGAAATGCGCGAAATACCACACCCACGACGGCAAACTGTTCCGCTGGAGCGCAACTGGAACCCTACTCAACTGTCTCCATGGCCAGGAAACCATCGACGTGATGAAGGAGATGCACGAAGGAGCAGGCGGAAACCATTCTAGCGGTCGCGCTCTTGCCCTACGCATCCGCAACAAGGCCACTACTGGCCAACAATGTTTCAAGACTGTGACAAGTTTGCAGCCCGGTGCGAAAAGTGCCAGCGTCACGGTCCGATTATCCACTCTCCCACCGAACTCCTCACCACAGCGTCGGCACCCTACCCATTCATGCGATGGGCCATGGACATAGTGGGCCCTCTGCCCCGATCTCGTCAAAAACATTTCCTCCTGGTAATGACTGACTACTTCGCAAAGTGGGTCGAGGCCGAGGCCTACGCAAAGATCACATTGGAGGACGTCCGCAAATTCGTTTGGAAATTCATCATCTGCCGCCATGGCCTGCCGTACGAGATCGTAACGGACAATGGCGCCCAGTTCACATCGGTCCTATTCGAAGACTTCTGCGCAAAATGGAAGATCAGGTTAAGCAAGTCCACCCCGAGGTACCCACAAGGCAATGGGCAAGCAGAGGCAACCAATAAAACCCTCCTTGACGGCCTCAAAAAACGCATGGACGATAAGAAAGGTCTTTGGGCCGACGAGCTAGACGGCGTCCTCTGGTCCCACCGCACAACACCAAGGATGGCTACAAATCGCACACCTTTTAGCCTCTCCCACGGCATGGAAGCAATGGCCCCCTCCGAGGTCGGAATTCCTACCCTCCGGCGCGCTATGCTCGCACAACGTACCGACCTGAACGACGCCATCCTCTTAGAAGAGCTCGATTTCCTCGAAGAGCAACGCGATCAATCCCTACTCCGCATCCAGAATTACCAACAGCTAGCCGCCCAGTACTACAACAAAAAGGTCAAAGGTCGGTTTTTCACTGAAGGCGACCTGGTGCTACGAAGATTCTTCGAAAATACGGCCGAACTAAACGCAGACAAGCTCGGCGCTAATTGGGAAGGCCCCTACCTCATCTCCAAGATCGTCAAACCCGGGGTATACGAACTGGCCACAATGAATGACGACGCGATCCCGCGCTCATGGAACTCAATGAACCTAAAACGATACTACTACTAGGCCCCTGGGCTCCTCTCTCCTTTATCATTGTCATCCACCGAACTACGATTGGCTTGATCCCTTCTACTAAAGGGTACGTAGGCAACCCCTGACCAGGGTGCAGCTATAAATCTAATAAAATACCATTAAGCCCCCGGGCTCAGCAAAACAGCTCTAAGTGCTAAAACCGAGCTCACAGCTCGCACTCCTACGGCACACAAGCTCTAAGTGTCTTAAGCTGAGCTCGCCCCTCGCACCAAAAGAAAGACATACAAGCTCTAAGTGTCTTAAGCCGAGCTCGCCCCTCGCACCAAAAGAAAGACACACAAGCTCTAAGTGTCTTAAGCCGAGCTCGCCCCTCGCATCAAAAGAAANTCTCTAAAATTCAGGTACCACTTATCAAAAAAAATTTTACTTTATTATTTGAAGATATTTTTTTTTCAGATTAAGGGTCCATCCCTCTAAATCCAAACCACGGTCAACAAAAAAAAAAAGTAGAGACGCTCGCCTACCTCCCAATCAGACATATCGCCTACTGCACAGTTAGGCAGCTCGCGGTCAGAGTTCGTCGACCACGCAATTAGGCAGCTCGCAGTCGGAGTTCATCGACCTCGCAGTTAGGTAGCTTGCAGTCGCAGCTATCGCAGTTTGCCGACCTCGCAGTCACAGCTCGCCGATCTCGCAGTCGCAGCTCTCCGACTTCGCAGACTCGTACGAACTATCAAAACCGAGCTTAAACTTCGCTCGTAGGATAAGCCGAGTCCGACCTCGCACCTAACTAACAAGAAAATATAAAGTTATCCTTATCGACTCCGAGAAATAAGGATAATCGCCAATATCAATTCAAGAAGGAAAAGGAAGATCGAACGACCTCAAGACTTATTAATAGGAGAGCTCATTATTCATAACATTTATCCTCAACTTTCTCTGTAACAAGAACTATGAATGGTTTGATCCCTTTCGGGGGGACGTAGGCAACCCACCTCGGGTCCAGCTATGATTTTAATAAAAATAATTCTCCTAAACCCTAAACTGAATCTCCACCGGACTCAGCTTAATTGTGAGAACTAGATTTCACACATATCGTAGATCGGTGAAACCATTTTAGGGTTTAAGAGAATTATTTTATTAGAATCATAGCTGGACCCGAGATAAGTTGCCTACGTACCCCCGAAAGGGATCAAGCCATTTGTAGTTCTAGTTACATAGAAATTGTGGGATTTTTTCAGATGATTAATAATGAGGCGATGGCCTCCTTATTTATAAGTCTTGAGGTCGATCGATCTTCCTTTTTCTTCTTGAATTGGTATTGACGATTATCCTTTTTTCCCGAAGTCGATAAGGATAATTTTCTTTTTTTCTTAGGATTTGCCTTTATCAAATAAAAGGATATCTTCCTTTTATTTCGTAAGTCGGCCTTGATGGGCTTGAGATTGGTAGTTGGGTTGATCTTAATTCAAACCGGGTTAAATCGGGGAGTGCTAAACTCACCTCCAACAATAAGTCTCCCCCCCCCCCAAGTTCGGCGAAGGAGTCCTTGAGTTCGGCGAAGTTCATGGAGAATTCTTTAGCCCGGTTGGAATTGTGATCGGCATCTTGTCTTGATTGTTCACGCTCGTGTCCTTTGATGAATGAACTTCCTTGGTGTTCGACTTTGGTGATGTAAATGATTTTAGCGTTGGTGGTTGACTTTGAGATTTGACTCGGCGTCGTTCCTGCAAAAATGACTAAAGACGCGAGATTGAACTCGGCTTTTGATCCTGCAAATGATAGATTGAGCTCGAGGCTGAGCTCGGCGTTGTTAGTTACGTGCAAGGTCGGACTCAGCTTATCCTACGAGCGAAGTTTAATCTCGGTCTAGATAGTTAGTACGAGATTGCGAGGTTGGCGAGCTGTGATTACGAGCTGCCCAATTGTAAGGTCGGCGAGTTGCGACTGCGAGTTGCCAAACTGCGAGGTCGGAGACCTGCGACTGCGAGATCGGAGAGCTGTGACTGCGAGGTCAGTGAGCTGTGAGGTCGGCGAAGAGCGATAGCTGCGGCTACGAGCTACCTAACCGCGAGGTCGACAAACTGCGACTGCGAGCTGCCTCACTGCGAGGTCAACGAGCTGCGACCGCGAGCTGCCTAACTGCGAGGTAGGCGATATGTCTGATTGGGAGGTAGGCGAGCGTCTCTTCTCTTTTTTTTTTAAGCCGGAATAGTAGTAGAATCATTTGAGGTTCATAGAATTCCACGATCTCGAGATTAGAGTTCCATCCATGTTCATAAGTTCGTAGACGCCGGGTTTGACGACGCGCATTATCTGGTAGGGTCCTTCTTAGTTAGCACCGAGTTTGCCGGCGTTTTTCTCTTCAGTGCCTTGGAAGACTTTTTGAAGAACGAGGTCGTCGTCCTGGAAGTGTCGACCTCGGACCTTTTTGTTGTAGTAGCGAGCAGCTAAGTGCTGATAATTCTGGATTCGGAGTAATGCTTGTCCGCGCTGTTCCTCAAGCGTGTCTAGATTGTGAAAGAGCATCTCGTTGTTGAGATCGAGATTTCAAGTCAGCAATGTTCGGCGTATGCCCGGAATGTCGAGTTCGGCTGGACACAAAGCTTCAACTCCGTATGCTAAGGAAAAGGGGGATTGCCCAGTAGATCGGCGAGGTATAGTGCGGTGGGACCAGAGAACTCCATCTAACTCATCGGCCCAAAATCCTTTTTTGGTATCGAGTTGTTTTTTGAGGCCGTTGATGAGGGTTTTATTGGTCGCTTCGGCTTTGTCGTTTCCTGGTGGGTACATCGGCGTGGAGAAACTTAGGCGAATTTTCCACTTAGCACAAAAGTCGTTGAACAATGTTGAGATGAACTGTGGTCCCATTGTCTGTGACGATCTCGTACGGTACTCCGTGTCGGCATATGATGTATTTCCAGACGAATTTTTTGACATCGAGAGCATGTATCTCGGCATAAGATTCAGCCTCGACCCATTTGGTAAAGAAGTCAGTCATGACCAAGATGAACTGCTTTTGGTTCGTAGAACGGCGAAGTGGACCGATGATGTCCATAACCCATCGCATAAAAGGGTAAGGGGCCGTCGAGGTGGTGAGCAGCTCGGTTGGGAGGTTTATCATTGGGCCGTGTCTTTGGCACTTTTCACACTTGGCAGCGAATTTCTCACAGTCCACTAACATTGTTGGCAAATAGTAGCTTTCCTTCTTTATCTTTAAGGCCAAAGAGCGACCTACGAAGTGATTTCCACTATCACCATTGTGTACTTTACCCATGACTTCGTGAATCTCCTTACCGGCAACACATTTCAAGAGGACACCTGAAGCACTCCATCGGAAGAGCTCGCCATCGAGAACGATGTAGTGGGCAAATCACATTTTAAGTCGCCGAGCTGCTCATCTCTCGGCTGGAAACGTTCCTTCGTAGACGTACATTTTGATATCGATAGTCCAATCTTGAGGCTCTTTCTCTTCTTCGGCTTTGATGTCTATAGGGATATGAAGTCCTTCAGATACTTTGTCGTCTTCGTCCGACTGATCTCGTACGTCTGGGTCGCTTGGGATATGTCCAGTTTCGGCGTTCACGTCGGGCTCAAAATCCGGACTGTTCCTTGCTTTTCGTGCTTTGGGATTGGCAGCAGGATGCGTGTCGTAGTCACGGTTACGAGTGGTCACGTTGCAAGTCTCGGCCGATTCGATGCTTGGTCACGAGATGCTTTCAACCCGGATTATACGTCGGAGATGAGGATCCGAGCTTGAGGCGAGGGCGGCTGGGGCATTTTCTCCGCGAGGTATCTTAGTGTGGTTGAAAGATTGGAATTCGGCAGCGAGTTCCTTCCCCAATTTTGAATATGCGTCCATGCAGTCGTTTTTCGCGTTGTATTCGCCGCTATACTGGCTAGTGACAGAATCGCAGAATGCTTGTATGTGTTTTGCTCCAATTGCCTTGGCCAATCGCAGTCCGGCTAGAAGTGCCTTGTACTCGGCCTCATGGTTTGATGCTTGGAATTCCAGCCGAAAGGATTGTTCCAGGATTTCGCCTTTCGGGGATTGGAGGCGCATGCCGACTCCCGAACCGCGGTGTGATGATGAGCCATCGACATGAAGGAGCCAGTTTTCCGCACCTGGGATCTCGGCGACCGTCAGCTCTTGTGGTAACTCAATAAGGAAGTCGGCCAGAACTTGGGACTTGATGCTGGTTTTGCGTTTTAATTATATGTCATATTTGCTTAGCTCGATAGCCCACTTAGCGAGTCTGCCGGACTGGGTCCGGCTGTGTAAAATCGTCCGTAGAGGCCGATTGGTGAGGACGGAGATCGAATGAGACTAGAAGTAAGAACGGAGTTTTCAAGCTGAGATGATGACAGCAAGTGCGAGTTTCTCAAGGGTAGGATATCTTGTTTCGGCGTCGTCCAGAGACTTGCTGATGTAGAAGATTGGTTTTTGTTCACCTCGATCTTCCCGAACCAGGACTCCGCTGACGGCTGATGACGAGATCGCGATGTAAAAATAGATAGTTTCTCCATCTTCGGGTTTTGCCAGGACGGGTGGGGTTCATAAGTATTCCTTGAGTTGTCTGAATGCTTCTTCACATTTATCGTCCCATTCGAGGTCCTTGTTACCGCAGAGTAACTAGTAGAACGGTAGGCACTTGTCCGTAGATCGGAAGATGAATCTGTTGAGTGTGGCAATTCGACCTGATAATTTTTGGACTTCTCGTTTCGTTGTTGACGATGGGAGGTCAAGGATTGCCGAGATCTATTTAGGATTAGCTTTGATTCATCTTGGAGTAATGATGTAGCCAAGGAACTCGCCAGAGGTGACTCCGAATGTGCACTTAGTGGGGTTGAGTTTCATGCCGTATTGGTTAAGTATATCGAAACAGGTGTTGAGATGTCCAATGTGATCTTTGGCGATGAGAGATTTCACCAGCATATCATCGATATATACCTCCATTGTCCGGCCGAGCTGACTCGCGAACATGCGATTGACGAGCCTTTGGTAAGTTGCTCAAGCGTTTTTCAGGCCGAACGGCATGACCTTATAGCAATAGATACCCCGATCTGTGATGAAAGATGTCTTCTCGCGATCGTCGGGATGCATGAGTATCTGGTTGTAACCGGAGAAGGCGTCCATGAAGGAGAGGAACTCGTTACCCGCGGTTGCCTCGACCAGTCTATCAATATGTGGGAGTGGGAAACTGTCCTTCGGGCATGCTTTGTTGAGATTGGTGAAATCGACGCACACTCTCCACTTGCCGTTTTTCTTCTTGACGACGACGGGGTTAGCCAACCAGTCAAGGTACTTGACTTTGGTGATTGATCCTGCTCCGAGTAATCGTTCGACCTCGTCGTTTACTGGCTGAGCTTTCTCTGGGCCGAGCTTCCGTCTTTTCTGTTTGATTGGTTTGAAGGTCGGATCGATGGTGAGTTAGTGACATGTGATATTTGGATCGATCCCGGGCATATCTTTGATGGACCAGGCGAAGGTTGACACGTTTTTCTTGAGGAAGTGAATGAGGTCGTTTTTGATCTTTTCATCCAGCTCGGCTCCAATACCGATGCATCTCTCGGGGTTAAAGTCGTCGATGCTGACTTGTATGACCGACTCTCGCTTTGGCAAGTCAGGGTTATCATTTTTGTTAAGCATGTCGGTTGAAGTTGGATTCGAACGGATCACACATGTGCGAGGTGCGGTTCTTAGTTTGCACTCTTTGATGGCACACAAGCGTGACATTGATTGGTTCCCCTTAAGAGTGAAGACTCCGTATGGCGTTGAGAACTTGACGCATTGGTGGTAAGTTTAGACGACGACCTTCATTGCGAATAACCACGGCGTTCCGAGTATGACTTTGTAGATCGCTGGTTTGTTCAGAACCAAGAATTTCATTACTTTTATTGTTCCGCCGACGTAGATCGGTATCTTGATTGTTCCCGCGGTCATGCTTTGTTCTCCTGTGAATCAGTTTTGACGTACGGCTTGATCTCTAAGTCTGGGATGTCCTTGTCTTTTAAGGCTTGTCTGTAGATCACATTGACCGAGCTGCCAGTATCAACTAAAATTTTTTCGACGGTAACGTCACAGATAAGTAACTCGACGACCAGCGGGTCGTTATGAAGCATGTGGAGTCCAACCGTGTCAGCTTTTGTGAAGGTAATGGGTACACTACCTTCGGGAACTTGGGTGTTTCATTGTGCCGCAATTGCTTTGCGACTGTGTTCCTTGATTGCTGGAACTGAGTAATTGCATGACTCGATTGCGCCCATGATCATGTGAACCCTCTTTCGGGCTTTTGGGATCGTGTGATCTTCGGGTTGGTCCTCACAATCTCGTTTTGGCAGCTCGATATCGGCGTTATCCTTAGCTCGTTTGGGGTTATTATCCATGTACTACTTCTTGTTGTTGTTACCGCGGCGGAATCTATTGTTAGGTCGGGGAATGCTCTGAGGTGAGATCTCCCTGTTTCGGAAACTCTTAAGTAGCATATCCTTGAGGTGTCGGCATTCCTTTTCAGTACGGTTCAGGATTACTTGCGGACTATACTGGTTCATCTGTTGGTTATTCCGGTCTGACCCATGTATTCCATGGTTGTTGTGGAGCAATGGCGGTTACTTGGTGTGTCGTAGGTCGTCGTTCAAATTAGGATCGCGGTTCGTGGGCTTCTTTCCTGAGTTTTTCCTTAGGTAAGGGCTGTCTGGAGAGAACGTACTGCTTGTCTTTGGCGATATGTTCCTCTTCCTCTTGAATATACGTGTGCGACTTGTGTAGGGCATCTTCCCGGGTTGGAGGTCGGTTGCGATGAATTTCCTTGTGAAAGGCTGACTTATACCATGTTGCTTTGTAGAGGGCTTCAATCGCGGCATCATCATCAATGGTGTAGTGGGCTACTACCGACTTGAATCGATCCATGAAGTCTCTCAACGGCTCGGTTGGTCCTTGCTCGAGGGCCTAGAGTTCAGCGTTCTTGGTCTCCTTCTTGATGTACATGGTGAAGCTTTTGAGGAACTTGGTTGTGAGCTTGGTGTAGTTGTTGATCGAGTTTGCTTCGAGTTGCGAGAACCAATCGAGCGCAGTCCCGCTGAAGTTTTCGATAAAAAGTTGACACTTCGCAGCATCCTACTCCTCCTCGGTTTGGAATTTGAAGCAGTTCATCATGATGACGAAGGAGGTCATGAAGTGTCGGGGGTCGGAGTTGCCTTCGTATTGTGGGATCTTGATCCTTTCCAGACGCCGGACTGGGATGTCGAGAACTCGCGGTGTGAATGGGGTTTTCTGTGTCTCCTGAATCAGATTGCGGTGTGAACGGTCGATCTCGGGTGCTGAGCTGGTGGCTTGGTGGAATTAGGACCTCATGTCCTGAAGCTAGGCTTTGACGCTGTTGAGTTCGTGATCCAGAGACGTTTGGTCGACGATGGGAGTTTCTTGATTACCGGTTGATCCGGGAGCTGGGGGTTGGATGGTAGTGTTCTAACGTGTTTCAGGGAATATGTTTCGACGGAGATCGGCGAGTGTCTCTTCACTGGGTTGGAAGGGTGCTTGTCTGAACTCGGTGAGCTGATCACGGAATTATGTCTGAGTTGCGAGCAAAGAGTCGAACCTTTCGTTGTTTTTCTTGGCGAGTTCGGCTATCTGTGCTGATATAGCTTGGAAGAGGGTAGCTTGGTCGACTGGAGTCGGGGTTGCGGTAGCGGTTCCTGGCGAAATTAGTGATGGTGTACCGTTGCTTCTAGTGGTCGGGTTGCCATCCTCCAGGACGGTGTTCTCGACCCCGTTGTTCTGGGCATTTAGTGTCGGATCGTTCGGTAGGTCCACTATAGCTGATTTTAATCACCGAGATCCGAAAGTTTATTGTTTTGTTAGAAAAAAGTTCCAGTCCCCACAGACGGCGCCAATTGTTGATTCTGAAAATCACACAAGCGGCAAAACAGTAAACTCAATGGATCGAATCTCGTTTTATTGATTAAACTCGGCAGAGCTACAAGATTGCTAGATCGTAAAAAGACGACGGTTCGAACCAAGTAGAGGAGGCCCATGATCACACTCAACGGGCCGAGCTCGGTCTAAAGCCCAACTCGGTGCCGAACGCGCCGACCTCCGAGATTTACGGAATCTTTCCTGATTTCGTTGGGAGGAAAGGAAGATTTCCTTATCCTGATGGAACTAGAAAAAGGAAATCCTCTCGATTTAGACCGACTCAGAACCTTATAAATAAGGAGGTCATCGCCACAATTCAAAGGATCCACAATCATCTTAGAGACCGAGAGCTGAGACCTTAGCTTTTATCTCCTTAGTTCGCAAGTCATCTTTTTACGATCTAGCAATCTTGTAGCTCCGCCGATTTTAATCAATAAAACGAGATTCGATCCATTCAGTTTACTGTTTTGCCCCTTATGTGATTTTCAAAATCAACAATCGCTGTCGCTATGGCATGGCAACAAGGTATGTGTATAAGCTGAAACTCCATGCAATTGCAAATTTCCTCCCATAGATGCACCGCGTAAGCGACGTCAACTTCATCATGCACCTCATATGATGTGGTCATCAAATCATGATTTAATGTTATAATTTATGTTTAGATAATTATTTAAGTTTATTTTCGTTTTTGGATCAAACTATGTCTTTTAGACCCTTTATCTTCCTCTACATGCATTGTTTGCATTAAATTCACATTTCCCTAGGTTATGTGCATGTAGAGTAGATTTTATTACCGTATTTGATGTATTTTCTCTATATATAGAGACTCATTTTCATGGAATAAAATCATATTGAAGTTGAGTAAAAATCAGAGAGATTTTTTTTTTCTTTTCAAGATGTGCATTCTTGATATTTTTGGATTCTAAGTTCATTGGTGAGATGCCCTTGAACTAGACTCGTCAAGCTGTATCAAAAGCCTTGTCATACCCTTTGTGGTGCTTTCGATCCATCGCTTCTATCCATCTAATCATCACTATCGATCCTCTAGAGAGTGTCGTACAGCCAACTAGAGTTTCACCATCGGTTCCTACATCATTTGGTATCAGAGCCAAAAAGCTCCTATCCCAAGTACAACCCGCTGAAGAGTCACCACCACTTCCATTGTAACGCCCCGACCGCCACCGTTTGGGGGCCCACACGCCCTCTCTCGGTGAGTGGACCCCACCCTTGTCCGACGGCCGGTGCGCTAGTCCGGGAGGCTCGCAAGACTTGTTTACTGACCCTGCAATCACCACGTGATATTTTCCACGCTAGTCCTCACTCGCACGATACCGCGAATCACTTCCCGGCAGGTCATCCATCCTTAAATTGCTCCAGCTCAAACACGCTTAACTTTGGAGTTCTCTCTGGACAAGTGACCGAAAAGATAAGTGCACTTTGGTGACATAGGTAGCCAAATCAATTTTTATAAACCTCTCCGCATGCACCACCATATACCAGAAATCGGGATGTTACAATCACCCCCACTCACATAGCGCAACGTCCTTGTTGCACACCATATTCGGTACCCTTGACGGTGTGAGCCCACATGACTCCATACTCATTTTTGGGTTCGGCTCTGATACCACTTGTAACGCCCCGACCGCTACCGTTCGTGGGCCCGCACGCCCTCTCTCGGCATGTGGGCCCCATCCTCGTCTGACGGCCGGTGCGCTAGTCCGGGAGGCTCGCAAGACTTTTTTACTGACCATGCAATCACCACGTGATCTTTTACCGTGTTTTGTCCTCATTTGCACGATGTGCGGATGTCTTAGATTTAAAATATTTTGAGTGATAATTTTTAGAATGTATATGCATCCAAACACTCCATATTTGTTTTAAAAAAATCTGTTTGGAAACTATTTTAACATTATCTCAGTTTGTTTTTACAAATATAAGTATATAAAAATAAATATAATTCCGAATATGGATACTATATAAATTTAAATATAATAGAAAATCTTTGTAGCTGAGAGGTGGTGTTGAAAATTTGTAGTTTATAGATTTTATTAGAAAACATACAAAAAAATTTCGAGATTTTTTTGGTTTAGTATATTAAAAATAAATAATGTTAAAGAAGAAAAAAAAATATTAATAGAATTGCCAAACATGAATTTATGAAATAAATAATGTTAAAAACATATTTTCCAGAAATAATATTAAATTGTCAAACATGAATTATTTTGTAGACAATAGAAAAAATCAGAAAATATAAATTTTGGAAAAATATTAAATCATATTAGATTTTAAAGATTTTAAGTTGGAAATATCAAACGAAATTGTTTAAATTCCGCTCAATTTTCTTATTTTAACTTAAATCATAAAATATTTATGTTATAAAAATTTATTTTAATACATTAAATTAATGTTTTGAAATCTAACCCAGGAAGCAAACCAGAGAGTCCTTCGGGTCACCGGGTTTGTGGGTTGACGCGGTTCGATACAGTCCGACCGCAATCAACAATTAGTGAAATTATATATATATAGTATGAAAACTAATAAATCTCTAAGATATGTTTGAAAAAAATATGTTAAACTAACAAAGTAATTATTATTGTTGTTTATAAAGTATTATTCATAAACGAAATAAGATCATAAAGTATCAGATTGTAAAATCAGAATGACTCAATAAGAACAATAAATGAAGCCCTTTGATTGCACTATAATTTTTTTACTTAACCATGATCTATCCGGGTCAACGATTATGTCCGGTTCACGGTGATTTGCTGAGTTTTTACGGGTTTTACCGGATTTTATAGTTTTGGGTTTTATAGCTATATCCGGACCGGATTGTTGTCTGGATCCTGAGTTTTTCATGATATGAAAACATTACATTAAATCGATATCTTATTAATTCACTCGGATTTTCAAAATAATAACAAATAAATGTTTACTTCTAAATAAAAATCTAAATCTTATTAATTCACTCGGATTTTGCTCTACAATTGAATATTTTTAAAGCAATAAAAAGAATATATTTAATTAGATTTGCATAAACATAGATTTTTGCGGCTAAACCTAATTTTTTTTTAACACTAATTTATTATTCTATTACAATATTATTCTACCGCCTTATGAGCATCCACGCCAAACGGTTCTACCTGCACTACGTTGAAGATCTCATGTAAGATTGTCTCCATTAATCTCTGCCTCGCAATCTTTGGGATTCGAACCCCAAATCACTGGGTGTACAAACATTAGTGAACCTTTGATCAACCACTGGGCCAAAGGAAATTCCACGACCTAAATATTTTGAAACTCAATTTTTTTCCTATAAATCAAGCATTCATTTCACAATATCATCGCAATTTTTTGAGATATCGATTTACATAATTGTGCGATAATTTTTATCAAAGTTATACTATTGATTTTTACTATTTGTTGTGATTTGCAGCTACCGTAAATAAGATGAAATGGAAAATAAAGGCTAAGATCTAAAAGGTTGGAAGTGTTCTTTTAATAGTAACACTAGGTGTTTAGCCAGCCCCTTTCGCGGGCATAGAGGTTTCGTCAACTAATCACATCGGTTATATCATTAAATTTGTTACTGATAATAAACTTAATACAAATCTATTATATAATAGGAGAAATTTCTTTCGATCTAAGTTATCCACTTCATCACTACAATCCTCAATGGACCCCACATATGTAAAATAAGCATGGAAAAAGTGATCGAAAATAAGTTACATCCTGTTTGAGATGAATAGTTTCGGTTTGTATGGTTTAGTTGAACCGATGGAAATCATGATGTGAGGAGTCCAATTGCTGTTTCCTTGGTTTGATTATTTGTTTGTTTATTTTTGGGCTTTTGAAAGCTTTGCCTATTTTAAAAGCCCAAACACCCTACACAACTAGCCCAACAATGATTAACTCAAAACATTAAAAAAAAACAAAAAACGACCACGTTGCTCTTCTCCTCCTGGCCTCCACCATACATTGCAACCCTAAATCTCACCTCACCAACAAAGGCATAACGTCGGCTGTTCTACAAAATAAATGTAATTTATTACAACATTAACTTTTTTACCCTCTCTCCTCTAATAACTAATTTATCAATATCTTCAAAAAAATGAAAAACGATACATCTCCAATACATTAGCTTTTCCAACATCCTTAAACACTTTCATTTTAGACGTTACCACAATCTCCCAGCCTTGCAATATATATACGCTATTCTTCACCACCAAAACCACTATTCTACTGCCTCATCCCAAAAAAAAACCCC
Source organism: Eutrema heterophyllum (assembly GCA_002933915.1). NCBI lineage: Eukaryota > Viridiplantae > Streptophyta > Magnoliopsida > Brassicales > Brassicaceae > Eutrema > Eutrema heterophyllum. The sequence goes on along the minus strand of PKMM01011695.1, from coordinate 299,601 downwards.
TCAATTCATGTTTACTACCAACTTTGCACAGAGTGGCATTATATTTACCAAATCCGGTATTCAGCCATGGCCATCTATATGTCGCTTTGTCACGTGTCACATCGCCTAAGGGCCTTAAAGTCTTAGACACATTCAAAAACAAACAAGGGAGAAGATATGTTACAAACATTGTCTACAAAGAAGCATTTCGTGATCTGCCATCGATTCCAGGTACGTAGTCAATTCAAAACGATATTAGTAACAGAATTATACCAGTTTAGCATTACCATATTTTAAATTTGAAATTGAAAAAAACAAAAGAATATGAAATATGAAGCTAAACAATATGACCTCCCTCTCATGATTAGATAGTAATTAAATTTAATAGTATACAACAATTTATAAAAATCAGTTGTCAACCAAACTTATTCAACCTTATGCGAACAACAACCATCTTACATTGGACATAAGTTCATTTTTACAAAATTCATTTATGCAGGCGAAAATGAGACATTCAAAACAATGAGACCACTACTTTGGGGCTCTGATTTCAAAAGAAAGAATGTAAAAGAAGTTAACAACATACAGTTTCAGGCAAATATAGGTATTTTACAAATCAAAAGTGATCAGACCTTAATACATATATACCCTCATACATATTTGTTATTGCTTCTTACCATCAATCTAAAATATATTTACAGGAAGAAGTGAAAGAAAAGAAATGGCGTACATATGAAAAAGTACTTAACAAAAGATTTCCATGGCTCCAAATGAGTGAAGTGTGTAGGCCACGTCTGACAAATACCTGAGAAGATGAAATGGACTAAAGATCATGAAGAGGGATCGCTATTCTAACTTAACAAAATTGCTAAAACTCTAAGCTTTTGTGAAAATTTTATTGATTTTTACCTCATTACCCAGAAGCAATGATGTGTTTCTTTTGAAAGGATGTTCGTTGATCGCAGCAGCTCTATCTGCAATCTCAACGCCGCATATATCGTAATCTTTCCCCTCCTATAAATCCAAAACAACACGCAGATTTCAAATTTTGAACACCCAAAACCCGTAATGATAAGATCCATAAAGTTCCTAATTATGAAATCAGACCTTGATGTAGGTGCGAGCATCGATGAGGGATTGAAAATGGCATCTATGCTCGCACCTACATCAAGGTCTGATTGATGTGGTCGGCGTTGGATGTGCTTCCACCGGAGACACCTCCACTGCTCTCTCTGCTTACTGCGCCTCCGCTGGCCCATCGATCGTGATTTTCCGCCGCCTTTATGGTTTGTACCATTGTAATTGAATGACGATCGTGATTTTCCTCCGCCGTGATTTTCCGCCGCCGTTCTGGTTTGTGCCATTGTAATTGAATGACGAGATTCAGCTTCTGAATTACACAATTTCTTTGACGTCTTATTGCCCTTGATATTAAAAGAGGTGCAAGCCTGTCCCCCAGTCAATGAAGGTAAGGAGGAAGCGATAGCCTGCTCTTTTTTTCAAAAAAAAGCTGACGAAAATTTTTTCATCCGTGGTAAATTTTTGTGGTGTTGATGACAGATTTGTGTAAATTTTGATTATTTTGGTGGCAGGTTTGTTTATATGACAGATTTGTGTTGCTGTTTTTGTGCTCAGTTTACGGCAAATTTGTTTTTAGTTACGATAAAGTTATTTACTATCTTAGTCGCAAAACGTTTTGATGTTAGACTTGTTTTACCTATTGCGGCAAACTTAAAATTTGGTTGTTACAATAGAGTTATTAGGCTTACGTTTTGATGGTTAACTTGTTTTACCTATTGTCGCAACCTAAAATACTTATCTTCATTTAAATGATTTCAAATACATAAAAAATAACCTGAAATTGATACTAAAATAGCGGTTTTGATTCATTATTTCAAAACTATTCCTATTACAAAATAGAGGTCACATGCGTTTATAACCATATAAAGAAATGTGACAAGTGCATTCTAAGACAAATAGAGTGAGCAATCCGAGTTGATGCTATGTCACAAGTTCAATTATAAATTATCGAAAAATCCATTGACAAAGTTGGAATTTTTTATCTCTCTTTGAAATTTAATAATAACCAAAAGACTAACTAAAACAGATTTCCTTAATCGAATAAACAAATCTCTTATTTATAAGCTTAATAAACATCAATCAAGCCTTTTCCATTTGGGATTACGATTTTTGGGTTGAGATACATACTTCCTTATCAAAATATTGATCTCATTTTTTTGTTTTTTTCGTTTAAGACAAAAAACGGAAATAAAAAATCACCCTAGCTAGATTCGAACTCAAGTTGGTAGAATGGTGAGTCGTTAACTAAAGCTACTTTGATACACCATACTTTCATAAAACAAGGGCTCCAAAAACTTTATAATTTAAGAAGCACCTAGCTCATCCATTGTCGCAGGTGCAACTGTAATTTATCAGATTTGTAAGGGTAAAATCGGGGTATCCACACCATAAATAAAAACTGCTGTAAAAGACTATTAAATATGCCGTTATAAATTTACCGTTCCATGGGCAACGAAAAACTACCATCACTAATCAATAAGTCTGTTGTTAAATGTTCTACCACCATTGGAAGAGAGAAGTTTGCCATTAATAAGTCTACTACCAATAAAAAGTTATTCTAGTAAGAGAACAAGTCTGCTACCAATAGAAATTTGAAAGTCTGCTACCAATAGAAATTTGAAAGTCTGCTACCAAACAACATACTTCTATAAGTCTACTATAACGTATAAATAACTCTGCCATAGCGTAAGAGTCATTCTAGTAATTAAATTTCACGACAAAATAAATCTGCTTAAGCATAAACTTATTTAATTTAATTAAAACTCTGCTACCATTAATAGAAGTCTACCACCGAGTGGATAAATAATTATGTGGAAAAAACATAACTCTATGACATATTTATATCAATACATTGAAAATCTGCCAAATTTTTAATAAATTTGTTGTGTCAATTGGTAAATTTATTAAATAAACCTATCGCACAACATTAAGTTTGCCAATTGAAATTAAGTCTGTCAAACACAAATATATATGTTACACCATAACACAGAATTTTGTATATAAGTCTGTCTATTGTCATTACGTCTGACAATCAGAAATAATTATGTTATGTCATAAGACAGACTTATATGTGTAAGTCTGCCGTTTCGTATAAGTCTACCACCCGAAATAAAACCTACTTAATTATCATAACTATACCACCATTACTCCGATAGATTTGTTATGACAGACTTAATCACAGTCGACTGCAACAGGCTCACAAGGACATTTTGGGTAATAAGTTTACTAGAATGACCTATATTTTTGGTGGGTTATTCTAGTAATTAACGTTGTAATTAGGGTCATTCTAGCAAATCTACAAACCTAAGCAAATAAAAAATATATGTTCCGAAGTTGTGATTGAAGATATGCCAAAACGCATAATAGAGAGTCTATACTGATTAAGAAGCCTATAATAGAATAAAAAGGTAAAAAATCATATAAAAATAAAAAAATAAGACCACCATTACAAAAAAAAAACTACACTTACATGTACTTGAAGGCGTTAACTTCCTTATCAACCATATTAAACAAAAATGAGAAACACGGAAGAGACCAACTAACATGATATAATACCGATCATTTACATGTCCCTGAAGGTTTTAACTCTCTTTTTCTATAGATTCCTAATTTAGATCTCCCTTCGCTCTTCCTCGAGAATCTCCAACATGTTCTTCTTCTTCTTCTCCTTCATGAAATATAATTTCCACAATAGATAGATTTAGTCTTGTCTCCTTCAACTTCTCCTCTTCTCTTTTGTTCTATTAGTTTACCTTAAAGCATCTTCGCTATATCTTCCTTCTCCTTCTTCGTATCAATCACATTTCTTCGCCGTCAAAATATTTTCATCGTTTTAACCACTCTTTCGTTGTAGCTTCCGTGCTTTTCCTTCAGCATTTCAAACATGATTTGTACTAGTTTAGATTGTCGAATTCAATATCTCCGAATTTTCTTTAATCATACATCGATATGTTTCGAGGGTCATTTCCATTTTCTTCTTTGGTATTACATCATAGGTAAGCAATCCATTTGGTAGCTTTTGTCTCTCCTTCTTGTCGTTTCTTATCTTTCTCGCAAGCACATGCACGAAACCATGGTATCAGAGCTTAGGTAAACAGTTCCTTTGGTAGATTTTGTCTCTCCTTCTGGCCGGTTCTTATCTACAATTACATGTACCTGAAGCTTTATCTCTCTCTCTCTATCTCTCTCTCTCTCTCTCTCTCTCTCTCTCTCTCTCTCTCTCTCTCTCTCTCTCTCTCTCTCTCTCTCTCTCTCTCTCTCTCTCTCTCTCTCTCTCTCTATTCCTAATTTAGATCTCCCTTCGTTCTTCCTCGAGAATCTCCAACATGTTCTTCTTCTTCTTTTCCTTCATGAAATATAATTTTCACAATAGATAGATTTAGTCTTGTCTCCTTCAATTTATCCTCCTCTCTTTTGTTCTCTTAGTTTACCTTCAAGCATCTTCGCTATCTCTTTCTTCATATCAATCACACATTTATTCGCCGTCAAAACATTTTCATCGTTTTAACCACTGTTTCCTTGTAGCTTCCGTGCTTTTCCTCCAGTATTTCAAACAGGGTTTGGTACCAGTTTAGCATTGTCGAATTCAATATCTCTTAAATTTCTTTGATCATACATCGATATATTTCGAGGGTCATTGACATTTTCTTATTTGGTATTAGAGCTGATATTCTCATATATTGCATGTTTTAGCATACATTTCACTTAGAGTTTTGTGTCATTTACATGCATAATCATGGTTTCGTCTAGCATTTTGGTCTTTATTAGAGTTTATGATGTTTCATTAGGTCCTAGAGAGTTTTTGCATGCATTTGGAGTGTTTGTAGGTGTTTTGGAGGCATTTGGAGATATTTGGAGTCATGGAGCATAGTAGGATGTAAAGTTCATCCAACACGCCGGAAAGATGAAGCTGGACAACGACCTTCCGTTCAGATTCAGCCTCAACGGTCTTCATGAAAGTCGTAGAGGAGTGAGTAAGCTGTCCAGTGGAGTTTGCCTCAGGTCATTCGGACGTGCAGTTTGGGAGATATGCTCTTTTTACTGAAGCCATGCCCGACTAGCCGCGAAGCTGTCAACCAATACCGACCAGCATTGGATCGGTCCATTGGATCGGTATTGTGATATGCTCAAATTAATAACCTAAAAAGTACTAAAGCAGTGTTGCAGTATAGTTAGGGGTCGAACACAAGAACTCCAGAAATCACGCAATAGATTATGTAGATCAGAATTAAGCTAAACCAAGAATATGTGATTAAAAGCAGATGCGTAAATTAAACAAGTTGTAATCGATGGGAGGGAAGATAGGCTCAGGGTATTTCTCAGGGAATTCAATGAATGTAAGTAAACTAACTAACATGATTCAGATTTAGCGCGGTTCTTGAACTCAAATAACTAAAGTATAGCTAACCAACTCTCGTTGCGAAAACTATCTAAGCCTAAATCCTATAATTCTAAATCTCTTTGAAAATCCTAAAGTTTTAAACCAGCTTTTAGTTCAGGTTTGATCTGTTCACAAAACAACTAAACCAAATCTCTTTGCGAATAGTTATTTTGCTCACTCTAGGTTCTATCAGGTAATCAATCGCACTCTCGTGCCTAACCAATTATCCTAAGATCTAAGTTCCAGGTGATCAGTCTAGAATTAGCTTTGAGAGCAACCTAAGGCGAAGAACTAATTCAGACGGTGAATCCTAATCATTCAATTAACCTAACATTCAGAGAAAACCCTTATGAGAACCCTGAACCTAACAAGAGAACTACTCAGACATGACAATTGAAACAATAAACATGACTGAAATAATACTCAGATAAATAATAAAAAGGAGAGTAACAAGAGGGTTCGAAATCTTCTCTCGGACGAACAGAGTCTCAGACTTGTCTCCCTCAGAAAGCTCTCTCTCTCAAAACTCAGAATCAAATCAAGTGTAAACTCAATGTTCTTGCCAAAGTGGCTAAAAACCTAACTTAAAACTCATAAAACACGTTTTGGGCTAAATTGTAAATAATAAAGACTTCTGGGCAATTTTGCAATTCTTCAACTCTTCATTAAAGTCGCGCTTCGTGCTCTGCTGCAGTGAGTATCGATCGATACTCGGCAGTGTCGATCGATACTCAGACTCTGAATCGGGTACTCAGCTACACGAGCTTCTGTTTTGCTCCAAAATGCTCCAAAAAGCTCCAATATCTCCAATTATGCTCCAAACGTGCTAAAACCTGTAAAAGACTCTAAAACACTACAAAATAGTAGAAAGACTCTATAAAACGGACCTATATCATGGCTTAAAAGGGGTAAAAACCATGATATATCAACTCCCCCAGACTTAGCCTTTGCTTGCCCTCAAGCAAATAAAGGACTAAACCAGAGAAAGAGGTTTGAAAACGCGGAGACTCACATGTTCCTGAAACATTGCAATGACCATTTTCCCAAGCACCCAAAAGCCACCTAACCAGATCCAAATCTAACCACCATTTACTTCTCCGTAGACATTCGCAGCTTCCCCAGACTACACACATTATCTCACAGCATCGTTCAATCAAACCCTTCATCGCCAGTTTCATCGCGTGGTTAACACCAAGAACCTTCTAGATTCTTTCCCATACAATATCATGACAAGGAACCATCCAAATTTCACACTTTTCGTATCACTTTCTCTCCCCAGACTTATTTCTTATTTTGTTCTCTTTTTTTTTTTTTTTTTTTTTTTTTTTTTTTTTTTTTTTTTTTTTTTTTAGATTTGCATATACACATCAAGGTGTGAGACGCGAGTAATGATGGTGTTTGTCACCGAATCCCCGGTTCTTCCCTCTCAATGTATCAAAGGGTGTAGGCGAATAATGGCATCATAGGAAAATCCTAGCCTCGCTTCCAACCTTTGTGTGATCATTCCTCACTAAGTAGAATAATGGGATCGCTGGAAATTTTCCTAGCCCTCTACTTGGAAGAAAATCATTTCATCTTTTATGCTCTTTTTATTAACTTGTAACAGGGGAGAGAGATACTATCACTTTCAAACACATGGCTTCCTTTGTCAGATATGAATGAGGAATCAAGCTCTATGAATACTAACCACATCGATGAAGTGCAAAATTTTGGCTCAGGCTTTAAGAGAACTCTGCTGGAAACATGTGTGTCTTCTAGTTAACTGGTCAGCCTTTGGATTTTTCATTTGTCGATCTGTAGCTGATTCTGTAACAGTTGTCACTTAGAAGCAAAGTCAGAACAAAAGGGTCAAGAACACGATCATAATCTCCAACAAAATTTTGACTCAATAAAACAAATTTTGACACAAAAAAAAACGACTGACTCTAAGAAAAACAAACACAATGTCAGCGACTACCTCCCCCAGACTTAAACAACACTGTCCCCAGTGTTATCAAGCCTGAGTTCGGTGAGAGAAATCAAATGAACCAAGTGGAATGTGAAAATCGAAGAGGTTACCTGAGATGGTGATGGGTGTCGACCGACACCGAACTGGTATCGATCGATACCAGTAGGTGGTCGACAGAAATCCTCTTTTCAGCGATAATTGTGCCCAAAAAGTGTGTCAAACGAACCAAATGTGTTATGGTTAGCACTGTTAGATCACTCAAACACAAGTCAAAAGCAACAAAAAGCATAAAAGCATAGGTTCCACAAAGTACAATATGATAAGATGCTGACATAAGACGCAAACCAACAAAAGTCCAAAAGAAAAGAAACAGAAAAGGGAAAAGAAAAACAAACGTGAAACCAGATAAACGGAGGACTAATCCTCCTCAGTGGCGTCAGAGTCATCGCCAGCAGTGCCAGATGGGCCAGCAGCAGGTGGTGAAATAGGGCTCTGAGACGCTATGCAGCTACAGCGAGATATAGCGCTCCAAATGGTCTGAAGACTCTCAACAACGTAGCGCTGGAACGGATCCATCTCCACCTCAGGTGGTGGAGGAAGTGTAGGTGTAGGAGCAGGTGTGTGGCGCGCGCGTGGTCGACCCCCAGCAGGGCCAGAAGGAGGCGGACGGGCTCTAGTGGTTGAGCCTCGACGTCTAGTGGCAGGTGCAGGCTCCATGTCTTCAGCAGCAGGAGCGAAGAATAGCTGGTCGGGGTTGTCACCAATGTCTTTCAGTGCAGTGTTGGGGAGCTGAACAAGATAGTCCCCAACAGAAGTGCTAAATACCCAACGCCTATCTGGCTTAAGCCAGCGAAGATGCTCCAGGTGCGCTAAATCCATAAGCTCGCGCGCAGTCGAGATCGAACAACTGGCTGTGCTGATCCCGAGATGCAGAAAGATCGGAGTGAGTAAACTGCCTACCGTCTCGGTCTTCCGACGACTCGTAGCTGTAGAGGTCCTGCCGCGTCCGGTAAAAGGCTTCACCTTCAGCGACTCCAAATGGTGCGCAAAAACTGCGCCAAAGTTGACCGCAAGGTCCATCTCAGGCCACTCATATGCCTCATCATCAATGATATCCCCAATCCCAATGGACAACACAATCAGCTCGGTCACTCTCATCTTGTTAGGCTCCATCTTGCACAACAAGGTGTTGCTCAAGATCCTAACAAGACAGCGTAGGACAGGATGTCGCACATCCATCTGCGTGGTGGTCTTGCAGTCGTAAACCCCATGCCCGAAGTGAGACCAGAAGGCATCAATATCCAAGAACCTGCGCGGAAGCTCGCATCTCGAGAAATCCCTGTTAAAACCGTATATGTCGCAGAGCTCCTGGAAGGAAATCCTGTAGCGCACACCACGAATCAAGAATGTCAGCACACCCTGCTGGGCAGTCACTGGAGGCTCACCAGTGTAGTAAACGCGGACAGACGCGAGGAACTAGCGGACTAAGTCGGGGTATAAGTCATATTGCCGCGTAGGCATCGTCCCCAGTCCAATCTTCCTGATCAAACCATCAAGCTCTCTGTCAAAGCCCAGTCGCCTCATAGAGTGCGTATCCACAAAGCGAGTGGGGCGCACATCAACGTCCTGCCAGGCGTTGTAGAAAATGGAGTCGTAGTCATCCCACTCCTCTGAAATCGGCCTGTGGGTGCAGGCCCTGCTCTCAGTAATCTCCTTATCGGAGCCCTCGTAATCATCTCTCAATCTGATCCTGGCCTTCTCACTGATCTTGGGCCAAGGAGCTCTACACGCAGAGCTAGGGGCGGCTGGTGAAGAAGAACGACGTGGAGGAGGTGGAGGAATGTGGCGTAAGGAAGTGTGTGGAAGATCAAGATCCGCCTCTGCGCCAGTGATCCTCACCAAATAACGGTGGTTGAGAAGGCAAGCTTTCACAACCCCTACTTGCCAAGTGAAACCGTCGAAGATCTTCACATTTGTGCCCAACATGTACTCGATCGGACGCTCACTAGATGGGTTCGAGCTAGAGGCTTCAGCAGCTCTTGGCCTCTTCTTTGGTCCCATCTGCATCATTAACAAACACAAGACAAGGCATAAATCCAACATCTCTCACAAACAAAGCAAAATCGGCTAAGGCAGATGATGAGCATCGACCGATACCAGGTGGTATCGATCGATACTCAGACAAGTATCGAGCAGACACGAAGAACACAAATCCAACAATTTCAAAATTTGCAAACCAAGGGTAATGAAGCGTAAGGCAGGGTTCGACTAGGCCTAGAACACAATAATCAAGTGATAATCATCGAACAACACGAGTTCTAAGAACCTAAAAGTCGAAAATCTAAACTTGGTGCATGGAATCAAAAGTTGGAAATTCGTGTTACATACCTAGCAGATCGTTAGAATGAATGAGAGAAAGGAATTGAGCACGAAAAACCGCACGGAATAGACACAAAAATCACTCAAAAGCGTTGAGAAACGAAGATTTGGTGAAATTTGGTGAGAGAGAGGCTCGTGTCGGTCGATAGAGGTATTGTGAGAAGAAGGAAAACCCGTAGGGTTTATAAGGAAACTTACCTGGGCCGTGGGTATCGACCGATACTAGATAGTGTCGATCGATACTCGTAGCAAGTCGGTGCATTTAGGCGCATGGAGGGTGTCGATCGACACTAGGTGGTGTCGATCGATACGTCCCGTCCGAATCTGGTTCACGTGACACAACGAAACACAAAACTAGAAGTAAAAAGAAAAAGAAAGATATGTACAGACTCACCAGTGGGTTGCCTCCCACCAAGCGCTCGTTTAACGTCATTAGCTTGACTGTACTGCCGTTCAGGCAGCGGGTGCATCATCCAGAGGCATCATGTGTCCATCGGGGATCTCAGTCCTCCGTAAGTAGTGTTTCACCCTTTGTCCATTGACAGTGAACTCCTCGCCAGAGGGGTTAGTCAGGACAAGTGCACCATGTGGTCTAACCTCCTTGACAGTGAAAGGACCTGACCAACGAGAACGCAATTTACCAGGAAACAAATGCAAACGAGAGTTATACAGAAGTACCTGATCATTGGGTTCAAAAATGCGGTGAAGGATTTTCCTGTCATGGTACGCCTTAGTCCTCTCCTTGTACAGCCTTGAGTTCTCATAGGCATGGTGCCGAATCTCATCCAGCTCGTTCAGCTGGATCAATCGCTTCTCAGCAGCAGGCTTGATGTCAAAATTCAGCAGCTTAGTAGCCCATGCTGCCTTATGCTCGATCTCCACAGGAAGGTGACAAGCTTTCCCATACAGCAAATGGAAAGGTGTAGTGCCCAATGGTGTCTTATAAGCAGTCCTGTAGGCCCATAGCGCATCGTCTAGCTTTGTAGACCAATCCTTCCTAGAAGTTCCCACTATCTTCTCCAGAATCTCCTTGATTTGCCTGTTGGAGACCTCGACTTGCCCACTGGTCTGGGGGTGATATGGAGTAGCCACACGATGATTCACACCGTGCTTCTTCAGTAACCTCTCGAAAACCCTGTTGATAAAGTGACTGCCACCATCACTTATAACAATACGTGGCACTCCAAATCGTGGAAAGATGATAGTCTTAAACAGCTTAAGAACCACCGCAGAGTCGTTGGTTGGGCTAGCAATTGCCTCCACCCACTTAGAGACATAATCCACTGCAACTAGAATGTACTGGTTCTTGTATGACGGAGGAAAAGGGCCCATAAAATCGATACCCCAGCAATCAAAGATCTCAACCTCTAGGATGAAATTCTGTGGCATCTCGTGTCTCTTACTGATCTTCCCTCTCCTCTGACACACATCACACTGCGAGATGAAGATATGAGCATCCTTAAACATAGTAGGCCACCAGAAGCCTGCTTGAAGAACCTTGGACACTGTCTTGAAAGTAGCGAAGTGTCCAGCATACTCAGAGCCATGGCAATGAAACAAAACCGCAGGTACCTCTGATTCAGCAATGCATCGCCGGTAGATACCATCAGAGCAATGCTTATACAGGTAAGGCTCATCCCAAAAGTATCGCCTTATGTCTCGCAGAAATTTCTTCTTGGCATATTTCTTGAGGTGCGTAGGCTCTGTACCTGCAGCGAGGAAGTTGGCAATATGAGCATACCATGGTAGATCAGAATCCATTTCAGCAACAAGGTACTCCTCGGAAGCACCAAGGTGTTCCACGGTCAAAACAGGTGCAGCAGCCGACGGGTATCGACCGACACCAGGTGAGTGTCGATCGATACCGAAACCAGCAATTCGTGGGAATTGCTGATTTTCGGTGAATCCACTTTGGAAACCAGTTTCAATGTAGTAAATCGACTCCTCAGGCAGTTGATCATCAATAGGCACGTCTGTATCGAGCTTTAACCTCGAAAGATGATCAGCGACCCCATTCTCCACTCCTCTCTTGTCCTTTATCTCAATATCAAACCCTTGGAGCAAAAGAACCCAACGACAAAGACGAGGCTTGAGATCCTTGTTCTGCATCAAATACTTGAGAGCAGCATGATCTGTATGAACAATCACTTTGCTCCCAATCAAGTAAGGCCGAAATTTGTCGAAGGAGAAGACGACCGCAAGTAATTCCTTCTCTGTCGTGCTGTAATTCCTCTGAGCATCATCCAACGTTCTGCTGGCATAGTAGATAACATGAAGTTTCTTCTCCTTCCGCTGACCCAGAACAGAACCCACAGCAAAATCGCTGGCATCGCACATAATCTCGAAAGGTAAAGTCCAATCAGGAGGTTGCACAATAGGAGCACTCACCAATGCCTTCTTAATCTCCTCAAAAGCTGCAAGACACTCCGGTGTGAAATCAAAGTGAGTCTCCTTGCATAATAGGGCGGTGAGTGGGCGTGTTATCTTGGAGAAATCCTTGATAAATCTCCTGTAAAACCCAGCATGACCCAGAAAACTTCTAATGTCCTTCACAGAACTCGGTGGTGGCAAACCTGTCATAACCTGAATCTTAGCCTTATCAACCTCGATCCCAGCTTCAGAAACCTTGTGCCCAAGAACGATGCCATCCTGAACCATAAAATGACACTTTTCCCAATTTAGGACCAAGTGTTTCTCTTCACACCGCTGCAGCACCTTGCACAAATTAGCCAAACAATCCTTGAACGATGATCCATAAACTGAAAAATCATCCATGAACACCTCCATAAAGTCCTCAATCATGTCTGTGAAGATAGACATCATGCATCTCTGAAAAGTAGCTGGAGCGTTACACAATCCAAATGGCATTCTCCTGTATGCGAATGTGCCATAAGGACATGTAAAAGTGGTCTTCCCCTGATCATCTGGATGAATAGGAATCTGGAAGAAACCTGAATACCCGTCGAGAAAACAGTAATAGGGATGACTAGCCAACCTCTCTAACATCTGATCAATGAAAGGCAATGGGAAGTGATCTTTCCTTGTAGCCGCATTCAACTTCCTGTAGTCAATACACATTCGATGCCCAGTGATAGTCCTCGTAGGAATCAACTCATCCTTCTCATTCTTCACCACAGTTATCCCTCCTTTCTTAGGAACAACATGCACTGGACTAACCCAAGAACTATCTGAGATGGCATAGATAACCCCTGCATCCAAGAGCTTCATAACCTCCTTCTTAACCACTTCTTTCAGATTCGGATTTAGCCTCCTCTGATGCTCAATGGTAGCCTTTGACTCGTCCTCAAGATGAATCCTATGCATGCACAGATCCGGTGATATACCTGAAATGTCATCAAGAGAATAGCCAAGAGCTTTGCGATACATGCGCAGCTTGCTCAGCAGTAAGGCAACCTCTGCGTTGTTCAAAGAAGCATTGATAATCACAGGGTATGTGGAATTAGGGCCAAGAAATACATACCTCAGGTTGGCTGGAAGTGGCTTGAGTTCCAACTTAGGAGCTTTCTCCTCGCTCCAATCTCCAAGCTTAGCAGCTTGCTTAGAACATTCGCCCAACTCCTTGTTCTGACGTAGGGTATCGACCGATACCAAGGGGGTATCGATCGATACTGATGGTGCAGTGTCGAGTATCTTCGAGTAACTAGCAGCGTCTTCACTCAAGGCACCCTCAGATTCAACTGAACAGACCAAAGCCCTTTCCAACGGATCCTCAGGATGCATCCCCAAGAAGTACTCTTCAGCAATGTCCGTGAAAGTATCGACGAAGAAAGTCTGCCCATCGATGGTTGGTCTCTTCATCATCTTCTCCATGTTAAAGGTCATGACCAAATCACCTATGTTAAGAGCTATCTTCCCATTCCTGCAGTCAATCAATGCACCAGCTGTGGCAAGGAATGGTCTACCCAAGATAAGCGGATCTTTGGGCTCAGCATCATACTCTAGGACAATGAAATCAGTTGGGATTAAGCAATTCCCGATCTTAATAGGGACATCTTCGAGTAGCCCCTCTGGAAGTCGCACTGAGCGATCAGCAAGTATCAACGATATTCTGGTGGATGTGAAGTCTGTCATACCCATCCTCTTGGCAACTGAGTAAGGCATAAGGTTGACACTCGAGCCAATGTCGCATAGAGAACGCTCGAACCGTTCGGTGAATATAGAACAATCCAACACAAAGCTCCCTGGATCTGGAAGTTTCTTTGGGATTATGTTGGTTAAGATTGCACTGCACTCCTGAGTAAGCATCACACACCCTTCTTCAAGGTTCAAGTTGCTAGACACCATCTTCTTGACATATCTCCTGAAAGCTGGAGAAGTCTTAATAGCGTCGAGGAAAGGAAGTTCGACAATCAGCTTGTCCAATATCTGCTTGCATCTAAAGTCTTCCACCTCCTTCTTAGTCTTCCCAACAGCTCTAGGATAAGGTATCCTCGGTATATAGACTCGTTCTGGGACTACCTTAGGTGTAACATTCGGAATTTCAGGTGTCTTCTCGACAGTAGGCTCAGTATCGACCGATGCTGGAGGAGTGTCGATCGACACTGGAGCTTTTGGGTTGTCACGTTGCAAGATTTTGACTGGTGTCGATCGACACTGAGGTGTGTCGATCGATACCCTGGGGATTTCAGAATCTTCATCGTCGAGATCGACGAAAATCTCTGCAGGTAATGCAGCTTTCACTCATGTATTCACCTCTTTTCCACTCCTCAGAGTGATGGCATTGATGTGCTCCCTCCTTGGGTTTTCTCCTCTACCTGGAAGAACACCCTCTTGCCTTTTCACAGCTTCTGAAGTTTGAGCAACCTGAACTTTCAACTTCTTTTGACTCATGCTAAGCGCTTCGATCCTTCCATTCAAGGTTGTGTAAAGATCATCCAACTTCCCATTGAAGCTCACTGTCATCTTATCCTGCCCTTGAACCAGCTGTTCAAGCATTGCCTCGATCTTACTCTCCTGAGTCTTGGGCGGTGGATGAATTCCCATAGTTCCTTGTGTAACCACTACCCTGGAAAGAATTTTGGCCAAACTGATTCGACCCAGAACCACCTTGATTACCCTCAGACTTGAATCCTCCTTGCTGAAAGTTGTTGTTGAAGTTTCGGTTGTTGTATTGATTCATCTGACCTTGAAAACCAGAACCACCAATGTAGTTAACATCCTCTACCTCATCCTCATGGAAAACCTCGACATCATCAGCAAAGTGAACAGCCTTTTGCTGTTTGCTCATCAACAAATTATGCACCGAATCCAGCTTCGCATGCACTTCAGCAATCTGAGAACCCTCTATACCACCAGCTAGCTTCTTACGCTCCATGTCAGCACTCTTTGTGCTATTGCTAGACGCAAAGTTCTCAATCAGCTGCTAAGCATCATCAGGAAATTTGGTAAAGAAATTACCATTGCTCGCAGAGTCCAACGCCATCTGGTATCGCCAATCAATTCCTCTGAAAAAGAAACTCAGCAACTGAACCATAGTGTACCCATGATGTGGACAATCCCTCTGATACGATCGGAATCTTCCCCAAACAGCCTTGAAAGCCTCTGTCGTTCCCTGAGAAAACTGGGAAATCTTGTTCCTAAACTCCTCTGATCTCGCATCGTCATAAAAGTTATTTAGGAAAGCAGTCTTGGTCTCATCCCACGTAGTCAATGACCCAGCTGGTAATTTCTTGAGCCAATAAGAAGCATCCCCACCAAGAGAGTATGGGAAAAGCTTACAGAACAAGTAGTCGTAGGACACTCCATTGCATTTGATGCTAGAGACCAAATCCTCGAACTTCTCGATATGATCCATGGGATGCTCATGAGAAAGACCATGGAAAGTGTGTTGACCCACAAGAGTGTAGTACGCAGGCTTTAGCTCTAAATCATTCCTCTGAAAGGCAGGAGAACGAATCGCTGATCGATTTGCGTAGAACTGATCAGGTCTGTTGCATTCACCAATTGTTCTACCACGCTCAATCGCAGCGTTCGCATCATTCACTGCAGCTGGAGGGGCAATAGCGTTCCCTTCTCCATCGAGTCTCTGCCCTCTCTCATTGCACAAGTGACCCTCTCGGTCTCTGAAAGCACCAGCCTCATCCTGAATCAAAACCACTTGATCGTTGTTCATCGTTACTGGCTTCTTTGCTTTTCTGAGTGTGCGTTCCAACTGTGCTAGCTGCTCGTTTGACAAATCAACTAGCTGAGTGTTCTTGTTTCTCCTGGTTTCTCGAGTAGGCATACACCTGAAACACAAAAGATCAAGAACGTAAGTAACTAAAAAAACGTGTCAGGTGTCGACCGATACCAAGGGGTATCGATCGATACTCGACGATTTAGACGAAAATCTTCACTGAAATCTAATGGCGAAATTGAGTCCCCCGCAACGGCGCCAAATTTGATATGCTCAAATTAATACCCTAAAAAGTACTAAAGCAGTGTTCCAGTATAGTTAGGGGTCGAACACAAGAACTCCAAAAATCACACAATAGATTATGTAGATCAGAATTAAGCTAAACCAAGAAGGTGTGATTAAAAGCAGATGCGTAAATTAAACAAGTTGTAATTGATGGGAGGGAAGATAGGCCCAGGGTATTTCTCAGGGAATTCAATGAATGGAAGTAAACTAACTAACATGATTCAGATTTAGCGCGGTTCTTGAACTCAAATCACTAAAGTATAGCTAACCAACTCTCGTTGCGAAAACTATCTAAGCCTAAATCCTAGAATTCCAAATCTTTTTGCAAATCCTAAAGTTTTAAACCAGCTTTTAGTTCAGGTTTGATCTGTTCACAAAACAACTAAACCAAATCTCTTTGCGAATAGTTATTTTGCTCACTCTAGGTTCTATCAGGTAATCAATCGCACTCTCGTGCCTAACCAATTATCCTAAGATCTAAGTTCCAGGTGATCAGTCTAGAATTAGCTTTGAGAGCAACCTAAGGCGAAGTTCTAATTCAGACGGTGAATCCTAATCATTCAATTAACCTAACATTCAGAGAAAACCCTTATGAAAACCCTGAACCTAACAAGAGAATTACTCAGACATGACAATTGAAACAATAAACATGATTGAAATAATACTCAGATAAATAATAAAAAGGAGAGTAACAAGAGGGTTCGAAATCTTCTCTCGGACGAACAGAGTCTCAGACTTGTCTCCCTCAAAAAGCTCTCTCTCTTAAAACTCAGAATCAAATCAAGTGTCAACTCAATGTTCTTGCCAAAGTGGCTAAAAACCTAACTTAAAACTCATAAAACACGTTTTGGACTAAATTGTAAATAATAAAGACTTCTGGGCAATTTTGCAATTCTTCAACTCTTCATTAAAGTCGCGCTTCGTGCTCTGCTGCAGTGAGTATCGATCGATACTCGGCAGTGTCGATCGATACTCAGACTCTGAATCGGGTACTCAGCTACGGTCAGATTCAGCGTCAATGATATTCATAAAAGATGTAGCCAGATGAGTTATCTGTCTACTGAAGGTGGTTTGAGATCATTCGGACATATATTCCAGGAGATATCGCGATTTTACCGAAGGTGTATCCGTCTGGCCGCGAGACCAACACCGACCAGCATTGGATCGACACAAGAAAGATTAGTACCGACCTGTTCTGGACCGGTACTAACTGGTCGGTACAAAGGCAAAGATTAGTACCGACCTGTCCTAGCTCGGTACACTTGGTCGGTACAAAGCCACTTCCTAATCTGTCCTCGTGAAGCCAGCCAAAGTGACTCAAAAATCAGGCCAAATGAAGCCTTTACACTCGGATTTAGCTTCTGAAGTCTTCATAGAAGTTGTAGATGATTGAGTTAGCTGCCTTCTGAAAGTTGTTGCATGTCATTCTGATCCGTGGTTAGAAAGATACATCAGATTTATCAGAGATGTGTCTGTCTGGCGTCCAAACGAGTGCTGCTCCCAATACGACTTCTGAAAGATCAACCATACGAAGGGTTTCCAATCCGATTCAGCTTCTACGTTCTTCATGAAATCGTAGATATATGAGTTAGCTGTCGCCTGGAGGTGGTTTCAGGTCATTTGGATAAGCGGTTCAAGAGATATGGCGATTTTACCAAGTGCATGTAGACCAGTACCGACCGACTCCCGTGCGGCACACTCCGACCGGTATGACACCAGGGACTTGTGCCGATCCACTGTACCGACCCAGAACTGGTCGGTACAGACCACCAGAATTAGCTAAAAACCAGTTTTGGTCGGGTCAACACCCGGTTTGTTCCGGGTTGACCCGTTTCGCCCTTTTTGCTTTAAATACTCTTGAAACCTAATTTTTGTAGCAAGTTTTCTTCTTTCTAGAGTTGGGTTTTATCCCAAACTCTTCTTATGATTTTGATTGTTCTTCATAAAAATGCCACTCTTGAGAAGATTTCTTCACCCTTATCTTTATATTAATGCATCTTCTTTATCCTTATGTCTTTTTATCTTTTGTTCTTCATGTTTAGACTTTAGGGTTTTTGTTGGTTTTTGGATCATGCTTGATTATTGATGGTTTGATGATTGATTTGTGATGCTTATGTTCTTAATCATTGCTTTCCTTTCTTTCTAAGTGATCTTAATGTTAGATTGGGCTTGAGAAAGTCAACCTAGATCTTTGGGAATTTCACACCCAAAAGGTGTTTGATGAAATTCCCCAAAGAACTTAGAAAGAGATAAACATTCTTAACCTATGAGAGTAGTTGCTTAAGGTGTTTATTGGTTGATTTGAATATTGATCTTAATGCTTGCTAATCATTTCATCACAAATGAGAATTTGATCTTGATTTAGTGATTAGCAAAGTGATTAGTGCCTTGAGAGAGGATTAGTCATAATTAGTGATCTTAACCTAAGGAATAACATAGATTGTGCGTATTAGCATCGTTAGTCAATTGTCTTGATGATTAGATGATGACGATTTAGGTTACATATTGTTAGATCCTTCACTTAGGTTGATCTTAAAGCTAGTTTTGGATTGAGAGATCAAAACTAGACCTTAGGCATTTCACGCCCGAGAGGTGTTCGATGAAATGCTTGAACCAAACCTTTTGTGAGCCTTTCATGCCTAGCCAATAAGAGTTGATGTCTAGGGTGATTAGTGAACTAAGTGGAATTGGAGATTAAAGCTTGTTAATCATCTTATCACAAACGAGAGTTTGTTTTTGATTTGGTGATTAACAAAGTGATTAGTGCCACGAGAGTGGATTAGTCATAATTGTGAATTCCATGTTTTAGGATATTGTTTAATTCAATCTAAATCATCATTGTTTGTTCATTAATCATCTTCTTGATAGTTAATTCATTTTCCAACACTTCTAGCCTTTGTTTTCTTTCTTGCATTTTACTTTCTTAAGCCAAAAACATAAAAATCCAAAAACATTTGCTCTAGCTTAGGAAAGTTCATGTATTCTTAGTGCATTGATCTTAACCCCTATGGATTGACACCTCTTATGCTACAATGACAAGCATAGAGGAATTGATATGAACATAACAACAAAATCTCTTTATCAATTTGGCGCCGAGGTAAACAATCTATTTGGTAGCTTTTGTCTCTCCTTCTTATTGATTCTTATCTTTCTCGCAAGCATGGACACGAAACCATGGTATCAGAGCGTAGGTAAACAATCCATTTGGTAGCTTTTGTCTCTTCTTCTGACCGGTTCTTATCACATATACCAGAAGGCTTTAAATTCCTTGTCAACCATAGTAAACATAAATCAGAAACACGTAAGAAACGAACTAACAGTGATAGAATATCGATCAATTACATGTACCTAGAGACTTTAACTCTCTCGTTTTGATTCATAGTCAGAAACACGTAAGAGACGAAATCAGAAACACGTAAGAGACTTCAGCTCGTGGCGAGCTATCGCGGGATTTATTCCAACCATATCGCTGACCGACCATGCGAATGTTGAAGCGTTTTGTCGGAGGAGGCGGACGAGCTCAAACTTAATTTACTCCTTCAGTTCGGCACGAGTTAAACGTGCTTGATGGACTTTTATCGTTTGATGGACCGATTGTTTGATGGACCGATCTAGATTTGGGAAGGGCCTTAAGAGGGTGGTGCACAACCCACCTCCAACATACGCCGGAAAGAAATCGCTCGAAGCTTGAGAATAATCTCTATGTAGATTCAATTTTTTTCACGATTTCCATAAATTTATGATTTTTTTTTATTATAAATAAATAAAGGTAAAAATGTCTTTCTGATCCATAAATAATGCTGGGACTTCGAAGCATTGGTTCCATGATTGTCCATAAAACTTGGGTATTTCTCTTTTTATATTGTCTAATTCTAATATATGAATTTATGATATTATTATTATTATATATTTATATAAGAGTTTCTAATAAATTATTATTTATTATTTTATCGAATTTTTAAAATTTTTATATTTTCTAACCCAAAACTGGTAAAATTTCTTATTTTCTCGTATTTATAACTTTATTGAGTATTAATATATAGTTTTTTTAATTGTATCTCTAGTTTATAATTATATCTTTGAAACGTTTTAATAAAAATGGAGTTGTTAAAAAAAAAAGGAGAGTATTAATTTAGAGTTTGCCGACCAAAAAAAAAAAAAAAATCGTGTTTGATTCCCCATTGACCCAACACACGATTGGGCCGAGCAACTTCACACCTAGGGGCCATGTAAATCGCTCCACCTCCGCTTGCCGGAACATACGAAACTCTGCTCTGAGCGTTTGCCATTGAAATCAGATACCAACAGCTCGAAGAACCACAGGTTCGTATTCTCGTCCATTGAAATACAAAATCGACAGCAATGCCCAAAGATTAGTTTTTGAGGTTTGGGTTTTATCTAATTTACTCAAATCATAATTCTTGTTTTTGGTCTTATGAAGATACGGCGTGTGATAATGTCTTCTGGTATGAAAATCATAGAAGAGCAGCAGAAACCGATTGAGAAGCTGGAGATTTATCCAACATCTAACTCTGGTGTTTCCCCTTTTTGGCGAGGTTCTCAAAGTTTGCATCTTTAGCTGATATGATTGTGTATTCCGAGAGAATTTTCGCAAAGTGTTCCTTATATTTAACTGTTTCATATCTCACAGAGAAGTATGAAAGAGATGCTAAAAAGTACTGGGATATATTTTACAAGCATCATGGAGACAGGGTAAGCCTTTTTTTATCAGTTAATTTATTTCTCAATTCACATGTAACTGAGCTACATAGCTAATACTGATTTGTATGAGAGTAACATAGGTTGGATTCACTTGTGATTTTGGTAGCTTAAGATGGAAAGGACCCTTCAAATACTTGTTAACTCTCTTTGATGATATGCTCATACATTATCTAAGTAGAGCTATTTAATTTGAGTTTAGAGGAGCTTAATAGTTATTAGGTCTGTTCGTTTGCCTGCCGCACAAGGCTGCGGCTGCGGCCAATCGGTGTTCGTTTACCAGACGCAACCTCCTGCGGCCAAACGCAGCGTCTGGACGCTGCGATCTGCGTTCGAAATTTCTGGACGCTGAATTTCGAATTTCTTCAGCGTTGCGTTTGGAACTGTTGCGATCAGTTGCAGCGTCTGGCCGCGCGGCTGCCAAACGAACAACAACCGCTGCGTGTGGCCGCAGGCTGCAGCCGCAGCCGCCAGCGGCTGACAAATGAACAAACCCATTATTGATTCATATAAGTTTAACATAGGCTGGATTCACTTGTGATTTGGTAGCTTAAGATGTAAAGGACCCTTTAAAAACATGTTAAAAACCTTCCTTTTGATGATATGCTCATACAGTATCTGAGTAGAGCTATTGAATTTGAGTTTAGCGGAGCTTAATAGTTATTATTGATTCATATAAGTTTAACATATGCTGGATTAACTTGTGATTTTAGTAGCTTAAGATGTAAATGACCCTTTAAAAACATGTTAAAAACCTTCTCTTTGACGATATGCTCATACATTATCTAAGTAGAGCCATTGAATTTGAGTTTATCTGAGCTTAATAGTTATTATTGATTCATATAAGTGTAACATAGGCTGGATTCGCTTGTGATTTGGTAGCTTAAGATGTAAAGGACCCTTTAAAAACATGTTAAAAAGTAAAAACTATCTCTTTAATGATATATTCATACATTATCTTAATTAACTATGTTTCCTTTTATTCATATGTGGTGAATATGTGGTTAGGGTGATTGATGGGTTTGAAGAATCAAGTCAGTTAGTGATACTGAATATTAACTAGAGCTATTTAATTTGAGTTTAGTAACTCGGGAGAATCTTGTGTAATGTTTCTGAAAAGGGGAGTGGGAGGGACTCCGTTTTCAACTGCCTCAGCTCTTGATTCCAGTTTTTTATCAGCAATATAATCTAATTTGTTTTCTAGCTCCTATATATGGTCTATTGTTGCTTTGTGAAATGTGAGTGTGAGCTCACTGTACAAAATGATATTACTGTACTTTATATAATATTCTCTTGTTCTTCATCAGTTTTTCAAAGACCGGCACTATTTGGACAAGGAATGGAATAGCTATTTTTCCGTGAGTATTAAAACCAATTCCTCTGGTATCTGCTGCATTACCTATGCTAGTATTCATCCTGAGTTTGTCTTATTCTATTTTTCAGGCTTGTGGAAAAAAAGTCATTCTTGAGGTAATCACAAATGCTCAAGCTGTTCCTCGTCTAAATTCTAACTATTTTGTTGTTCGCTAGATGAGTAATTGGTCTTGATTTGCAGGTTGGCTGTGGTGCTGGAAACACCATCTTTCCGTTGATTGCCACATATCCACACATTTTCGTTTATGCATGTGATTTTTCACCACGCGCCGTTGACTTGGTCAAGGTCGGTCTTCATTCTTCGTTAATCTTTGGTTGATTTGTCTTTGCTTGTGAGGTCCATTTATTAAGCTCTATGATGTAAGCTTTTGTTTCTTAGATATAATCACTGGTAAATGTATGTATTACTGCATATTATCTGGCTATATTATATTACTAGTCTTTGTGTCTCTTAGGCACATTTAACAGGTCTACCTTAAGTTATGCCTGTGAGTAGTTACTTCACAGTTGTTTTGTTATTGGCATCTGTTGAACTTAACCGGAGTGTGTTAACTTGCAATGAAATTCAGGCTCATGATGAATACACAGAGACGCGTGTGTGTGCATTTGCTTGTGACTTGACAGGGGATGGTCTTGACAAGCA
Source organism: Eutrema heterophyllum (assembly GCA_002933915.1). Lineage (NCBI taxonomy): Eukaryota > Viridiplantae > Streptophyta > Magnoliopsida > Brassicales > Brassicaceae > Eutrema > Eutrema heterophyllum. Next base: position 276,677 of record PKMM01011695.1, on the reverse strand, counting down.
TATTTCTCCATCTTCAGTTGATATTGTGACCATGGTATTTTCATAACAAAAGTATATTATTGTGTTGACTAGCTAGAAGTTAATGATCTGTCAAGTTATCTTAGTTGATAGACTATCTTTTGCTAAAAAAAAATCCCTTTAATTGCTCTCCTGGTTGTTGATTCTCTTTGAGTATATCATGTTTGAGCCTTTTCCTTTCTCATCTTTGAGTATACTTGTTGAACAGATATTTGTTTTATCTGCTGTATCCCCCGAGAAGATGCCCTTAGTATTGCAGAACATTAGGAAAGTACTCAAGGTATCGACCACATCCTTTCTAATGTACTTTTGGGCATCCATCTTCCTTCAAGTCTGAATTTCTTATGTCGAGTTACTTTCTTATTATTCTGTTTTCAGCCAAATGGGTGTATACTTTTCCGAGACTATGCTGTCGGTGATCTTGCTCAGGTTTGATCCACCTTTTATTTACTTCTAAAGTTGAGTTATCGCTTCTCTGTTTTTCCATGGTGGTGTAATTGAAATCGTACTAAAAATACCAATTAATACATCTGAGGTCATATCAATACCCATTTGATGCACTTGAAATGAGTCTCTTGAACTTAGAGTTTTCATTGCAAAGAAAAACCTCTACTACAGTTTCATTATTGTAGAAAAATAAAAATTGTAATCTGGCTTGCCTTTTTGGAAGAACAATCAGTTTTTACGAAGGCATGGTTACCGATTATTTGTTTTGGTATATGTTTAACAGGAAAGGTTTTCTGGGAAGGATCAGAAGATCAGCGAAAACTTCTATGTCAGAGGTGATGGCACTGTAAGTTATTTCTTTCTTCCTCTTTTCCAAAGCTATTTCTTTGACGTACACATTTCTAGTTTTGGCAGAACCCTGATGATTTTATATTTTCATGCAGCGTGCATTCTACTTTTCTAATGAATTTCTAGAAACTTTGTTTTCCGAACAAGGTTTTGAAGTTGAGGAGCTTGGTGTTTGCTGCAAACAAGTTGAGAATCGTTCACGCGAACTGGTCATGAATCGTCGCTGGGTCCAAGCTACATTTCGTCGATCATGCCGCAACAAAAACCCTTGTTATAGGATGGCTCCTGCCAAAATAGACCAATCTGAACAACAGAATAACTTTCAGCCTAAATCTGAGGAGCAAGAAAGAAAAGAGATTGTCGATAATACTGACATAGACATATCCGATGGTCTGGCTATGGAAATGTTCGGAGCCTCCCCATCCAGTCATGAGGTAAGAAACTCTAGTAATCTCATTGTTTATACATATTTCGTCCAGGACTATTTCCATTAATGCTTTACGCTTATACGTTCATCTCTGTTCTTCTATCCGATTGTTTTCTTAGATAAGTGTGGTTAAGCTTAGGGATTCTGCTTTCAAAATCAAACTTTTGTCCAAAGAGTATCAACATACTTGCAAATCTACGGGATTGATGCTCTGGGAGTCTGCTCGGCTTATGGCTTCTGTTCTTGACAGGAACCGAAACATTGTTTCTGGAAAACGGGTGTTGGAATTGGGTTGTGGCTGCACAGGAATTTGCTCGATGGTAGCTGCCAGATCAGCTAACCTTGTGGTAGCTACCGATGCAGACACAAAGGCACTCACGCTATTAACAGAGAACATCACAATGAATCTCGAATCTTCTTTACTTGGAAAACTGAAAACAGGTGTACTTGAATGGGGTAACAAAGAGCATATAGAAGGCATTAAAGGTTTGGCTTGTGGAGGATTTGACGTTATCATTGGGACGGATGTTACCTATGTACCTGAAGCCATTATACCTTTGTTTCAAACCGCAAAAGAGTTAATCATGCAGAAAAGGGGAGACTCAGAGGTTCAAGAAAAGCCAGCATTGATTCTATGCCATGTTTTCAGAAGGGTTGATGAACCTTCTCTCTTGTCAGCTGCATCTATCCATGGATTTAAGCTTGCAGACAGATGGGCTGTGAATTCCAGGGAATCTCCTATTGGGAACATCGTCGAGCATTGGTTTTCCGATAAGGATTTGGTCGCGGAAATCCCTTGTTCGGCTTTGCATATTCTTTACTTTCAGATGGAGTAACTTGGGGGATGGAGGAGCAAATGTGGATTAGATGGCAACTTTTTGTGATTGTCTTTGAATCTCAATCAATGAATGTTCTACATGTTTGATTAATCAGTGGATTGGGATTGGGTATCTTGTTCTTTCGATCTTTTAAAGCATATGGTCTATTTTAGCACTGCATGTTTTTTGGTTATTCATGCGATCTAGTAATTTAAACATTAAACAAAATCAACCCAATAAGAGAAAATTCTTGCACCATTTTTTTGTTGTTGTTGTTGTTGTTGTCGACAACTGCATTAATTCATAAGAGTTACAGTTTGGGGTGTCATTACAACCTATTGATTACCTTATAAAGGGAGCACTAAACTCTCAATAGAGAAACCTATTAACTCTAAACGAAGAGTATTACTCGAACTTGGGAGGGTATTAAGAGAGGAGCTCTATGAGATCGGAAAAGTAAGGATAAGCTCCCGATCTAGAAATCCGGTGGGGATTCGAAGAAAGGGTAAATAGGAGATGATCACGAAAAGAGAAGAATCATCTCGAAAATCTGGGTTCGTGACAATGGAGCTGTACGTCATTGAGCCGTAAAGCAAGAGAGAAAGAGAGAGTGAGGGAGAATATTTTCTTATTTATTTCATCGTTACTGGCCGTAGGCCTTACATAAGGTGTGATGTTCATAAAGTGACAAATTAGAGAACTCAACCGGTTATCAACAGAACTGAGTAAACCAGGAGAAAATCTATTAAACCGAATTGCATAAAGATAGATTGAAAATAAGAGTTGTCGATGATACTGTAACAATACTCCCTCCTTCAGATCATCCTTGTCCTCAAGATGGAATCTCGATACTTGGTCACAAAATCTTGATAAAATTCCCACGTAGCTTGTTCCGGCGTATACCCTTTACCCTTTCCACTGGACCAAGATCTTTGTCACTGCCTTGTTCTGTCTTTCAACCATCTTTTTCTCAAGTATCTTCTCAGATTCTTTTGAGTTACCAACATCTGTGAAATACTGAGGTAGAGTAGGAGGAGATTCAGGTGGGTAGGGGCAGAATTTGAGCTCGCTCACGTGAAAGACATTGTGAATTGCAGCATCAGGAGGCAGATCAAGCTTGTAAGCATGTGAACCAATACGATCTGTAACCAGGAGAGGTCCATAAAACCGTGGAGACAGTTTGTGGGGAGTGTTGCGGTTCTTGAGAGAGTGCTGCCTGTAGGGTTGAAGCTTCAAGTAGACGTAATTACCAATCTGAAATTCGCGAGCTGACCTGTGGGACACATCATATTGTTTCATTCTGTTTTGAGCCCGTAACAAGTGAAACTTCATCATGTTAATCAACTCTTCTCGTTTCTGCAAACTGCGATCAACAGCCTGAGAAGAACTCTCTCCTGGGAAGTAAGGCATATGGGTTGGAGGAGGCTGACCATGTATGATCTCAAAGGGAGTGATGCGGATGGCTGTGTGGTAAGTTGTATTGTACCACCATTCTGCCAGAGGAAGCCACTTGCTTCAAGTGGATGGTGCATCATAAGCCATACATCGCAAGTAGGTCTCTAGGGTCTTGTTGGTGATCTCAGTTTGTCCATTAGACTGTGGGTGGTAGGCAGTGGAAAAGTTGAGAAAGACACCATGAACCCTGAATAATTCTTTCCACACTTCGCTGAGAAATGTTGGATCCCTGTCACTAGTGATGTCTTTTGGCATCCCGTGAAGCCGGACTAAAAAAATAATATTAAAAAAGAAGAAGAATAAAATGAATAAGTATGGGGGAGTGGGAAAATACCATAAGGTGTAAAGGCTGGCTTGTCATGGTATTGAAAGGGAAAGAGTCTAGAAGGTTCTTGGCACCATGACCTTTCGGTGAGACCCAACGATGATGGCTTTCGGATTATTATGTGAGACTGTGGGTTGAATCTAGGAAAGTTGTGATCCCTGTGGAGAAGTACATGGTGGTTCGATCTGGAGTTGGTTTGGCAATATGTGGATTACTAAGTTGGAAGGTCATTGCAGTGTTCTATAAAGAAGGTGAGTCTACGCATTTTCAAACCTCTTCTTCTTGCTTTGTTTCTGTTTGCTTGAGGGCAAGCAAAAGACTAAGTCTGGGGGAGTTGATGTGTTGCGTTTTTAACGCATTCTAACCCATGTTTTGCAAGGTTTTCGAGTCTTTATCGAGTCAAAGTGTCTTTTTTAAGTCTATTCGTCCTTGATCAAGTCTTTTCAGGTTTTAGGTCACTTTGAGAGAAAATGAGCTGTTTTTGGTGCAAATGAGCATATGGAAATGCAGAATCATGCAGAGACGTCAGACGTTTGGCATTCGTTGAAGGACTTTCCATTGATGGATCGAGCTCAAGTTTTGATACATGATAGAGCAATGGATTACCTTTCATTTGGAAGTGGTTTGAGGCCATTCCAACGGTGCGATCAAAAGTTATGTCAGTTTTTGTGAAGACAGTCCAGCCTGGCGAGCAGAAGAAGCATGCACAGAGATGACTCATCCGCGGGTGCCAACTCGACCAATTCAAGAACTGAGATCGACCGATTTGGTCCAAGATGGTAAAAAGGAAATTCGACTTTTCCTGTTTCGGCCCAGATTCACCTAATTTCGACCCTTGACAACTAGAAACCTATTTATACATATTTTTAGCCACTTTTTAGGTTACACTTTCTTTTCTGTTAAGACTATTGGCTTTTGGCAATTTGTAAGCTTTGGGGAGACGAATCACTAACTTTACATCTTTTGAGAAGAATTTCTATCATATCGATTATGAGTTGGTTTGATATGTTTTTCTATCATATCGATTATGAGTTTTTCTGTATCTCCTTACTTGTTCCCTGCTTCCATGTCTGAGTAGTTTCATAGTTAGGTTTAGGGTTTCAAGGGGATCTATGAATCATTGAATTAGACATAGATAGAGATCTATCTTTTGTGGTGTTCGCTTATTGTTGTATTCATTGCTTAGGCTAAATTGATCAATTAGTCTCTGATCTAGGGTTTAATCTACTCATCAAAAGTGTTGTAGATTGCTTGAAAGAACATAGGCGAGCGAATCGTCCTTAGCCAACGAAAGCTGATGCTAAGACGATTCGTGAACATATCAAACCAATTCGTTAATGCTGGTCTAGAATTCTAAGGTCAAACGAAAATTTAGAATCTTAGGTTGTTAGATCTAGTGATCAATACCACGACAGTGGATTGATTAAACATTTATGTTTGAGTTCGAGACTTGTGCTAATTAATCATTATCGGAATAAATGTTTGATTCATGATCTCTAGATTCATGCGAAAAACCCTTAGCCTAACGCTTTTCCCTTATTGATTTTCTCTTCGTTATTAGTTATTTAGTTTTCTCTTGCAATTAAAAACCATACTTTCGTCTTAGCTCTATTTCACTTTGTGAGATTTGTAGTGTAACCTTGGTCCTTGTGGATTCGTTCTCATCTATATTATTGCGATAGTCTATTCTGTCGCAGTGTTTTATTTGGGTTATTCCTGAAGTGTTTCAAGAATTGGCGCCGTTGCCGGGGACCAATTGTTACCTACGAGTCTTGGACTAAAGTTCAAGCTAAGACACTAACTTTTACTAACTTTTTATTTTCTTCCTTTTGCTTCTTATAGTTGATGGCCATGGACTACAATGATTGGCCACAAGAAGAGGATGCCACATTTGATGTATACATTTAAGATGAGCCATACGTGGAGCCACCATTTGATGAAAGTGTACTCACACCGGAACAAAAAGTGGAGTTGGATGAGCTTCATGAAGAGAACCCAACATTGACGAGGGGTGATCTCGCAATTACGATCCGTTTGAACCTCATGTCACATCGGGCAACACTTAAAGGAAGGGAGCTCACAACTTCTGAGATAATGGTAGCTCATGCACTTGAAGAGGTAATTTATTGGGTTCCACCATGCCAACTAGAAGGTATTTTTGACTCAACCTTTGAAATATGTGATTATGAGGAGAGTCACTTGCCTTGCATTGAAGATATAGCTTCTAGTTCGCATACTCATGTGCTCATTGATGAATGTTATGATTAAATCTGAGTCTCAAAGACTAGATACCTTAAGAGTAGAAAATCTTGCTAGAGATTGCCATGAAGTATGTTTTGATATTAATTATCTACGTGCTTTAAATGTTCATAATCTCGAGTTTAAGCTTTCAATGCCTGGGGAATCAAGATCTCTTCTTGAAAAATCTTACTTATGGGATGTGCTTGATGTAGATAATATCTTGAATGAGATAGAGAACCCTAGGGTTGAGATGGAATCTAGGAAGGAGGATATTGTGTTTTACATGATTGATGGAGATGAAGTTGACTATTTTATGATTAACTCGTTTAAACCTGAAGTTGACTTTATTTTTCCATCAAATGCATTTGATCCTCATGAGCATCTCACCATCAAGGAAAATTCCAAGATATATGCTATATTCGTAGTAAACTTTCTTGATGTGAGTTCTGCCTCTTTGCCCTGGATATTCGTGTGCCATGTTGCACATTTTGTTTCTTGCCCTAACAGGAGACGAACCAAAGGTGCATTGGCTCAACCTTTTGATTCTCATGATTAACATCTGAGACCAAAGTCAAGATTTGTTGGAGATTATGAACCTTTTCTTGGATTTATTGTTCTGAGTTTTCATATGAGTGACCATTATTGCAGAATTATTTTCGGATCAGGCTAATGAAAAAATCCAAAAGTTGACCAGTTAATCAGAGACATCCATGTTTCCAGAAGAATTCAGATAGCATGAGCCAGTTTTTGAGCTGTTCCTTTTACCTCATCGTTGTGATTGGTGTCTTCAGAGCTTGACTCCTTATTCGTATTTGACAAAGACAACCTGTGTGAAAGTATGGTTTTCCTCTTCCCGTTCTAGAAAAAGTTCTTCAATGTAGAAAGGATATGAATGGCACGGAAGTGAACCGGGAATTCGGTGGCAAAAACCATCAATACTCGAGTCTCATGAAAGTATGCCAAAAGGAGTAAACCGGGGATTCGGTGGCAAAAACCATCAGTACTCGAGTCTCATGAACCTTGATCCTAAAAAAATAAAAAATAAAAAAGAAAAAGAATAAAATGAATAAGTCTGGGGGAGAGGGAAATAAATACCAGAAGGTGTAAAGGCTGGCTTGTCATGGTATCGAAAGGGAAAGAGTCTAGAAGGTTCTTGGCACCATGACCTTTTGATGAGACCCAGCGATGATGGCTTTTGAATTATTATGTGAGACTGTGGGTTGAATTTGGGAAAGTTGCGATGCCTGCGGAGAAGTACATGGTGGTTCGATCTGGAGTTGGTTTGGCAATATGTGGATATCTAAGTTGGAAGGTCATTGCAGTTTTCTATAAAGAAGGTGAGTCTCCGTGTTTTCAAACCTCTTCTTCTTACCTTGTTTTCTGTTTGCTTGATGGCAAGCAAAAGACTAAGTCTGGGGGAGTTGATATGTTGCGTTTTTAACGCAATCTAACCAATGTTTTGGGAGGTTTTCAAGTCTTTATCAAGTCAAAGTGTTTTTTAGAGTCTTTTCGTCCTTGATCGAGTCTTTTCAGGTTTTAGGTCGCTTTGGGAGAAAATGAGCCATATTGGGTGCAAATGAGCATATGGAGATGCAGAATCATGCAGAGACGTCAGACGTTTGGCATTCGTTGAAAGATTTTTTACCGATGGATCGAGCTCAAGTTTTGATACATGACAGAGAAATGGATTATCTTTGATTTGGAAGTGGTTTGAAGCCACTCCAACGGTGCGATCAAAAGTTATGCCAGTTTTCGTGAAGATAGTCCAGCCTGGCGAGCAGAAGAAGCATGCACAGAGATGACCCATCCGCGGGTGCCAACTCGACCAATTCAACTACTGAGATCGACTGATCTGGTCACAGATGGTAAAAAGGAAATTCGACTTTTCCTGTTTCATCCCAAATTCACCTAATTTCGACCCTGGACAACTAGAGACCTACTTATACCTATTTTTAGCCACTTTTTAGGTTACACTTTCTTTTCTAATCAGAGTTTTGGCTTTTGGCAATTTGTAAGCTTTGGGTAGACGAATCTCTAACTCTACATCTTTTGAGAAGAATTTATGAACCCTATTTGATTTTCTATCATATTGATTATGAGTTTTTCTTTATCTCCTTGCTTGTTCTCTGCTTCCTAGCATGTCTGAGTAGTTTCATGGGTTTCAAGGGGATCTATGAATCATCGAATTAGACATAGATAGAGATCTATCTTTTGTGGTCTTCGCTTATCGTTGTGTTCATTTCTTAGACTAAATTGATCACTTAGTCTCTGATCTATGGTTTAATCTACTCATCAAAAGTGTTGTAGATTGCTTGAAAGAACATAGGCGAGCGAATCATCCTTAGCCAACGAAAGCTGATGCTAAGGCGATTCGTGAACATATCAAACCAATTAATGATGGTCTAGAATTCTAAGTTCAAACGACAGTTTAAAATCTTCGGTTGTTAGATTTAGTGATCAATACCACGATAGTGGATTGATTAAACATTTATGTTTGAGTTCGAGACTTGTGCTAATCATTCTCTGAATAATTGTTCGATTCATGATCTCTAGATTCCTGCAAAAAAACCCTTAGCCTAACGCTTTTCCTTATTGATTTTCTCTTCGTTATTAGTTATTTAGTTTTCTCTTGTAATTTAAAACCATACTTTCGTCTTAGCTCTATTTCACTTTGTGAGATTTGTAGTGTAAGCTGGGTCCTTGTGGATTCGATCTCATCTATATTACTGCGATAGTCTGTTCTCTTGCAGTGTTTTATTTGGGTTATTCATGAAGTGTTTCAACAACTTGTTTCCTTTGAAAAGAAATCCATCCTACAGCTCGAACTGATTTAAAATTCCTTTCTTGCAATCAACATAGACTTGCATAAAATCTAGAACTCTATCATACAAATCCTTCATCATCTCAAACCCCATCATCCAAGAATCCAAATTTGAGATCAAAACATACCTCCTTGAGAGTGCATTAGCTATCACATTTGTTTTTCTAGCCTTTTACTTTGACACTAATGAGAAAGATTGTAGAAACTCCACCCATTTAGCATGTCTACTATTGAGCTTGTGTTGGTTGTTTATGAACTTCAACGCCTCATGATCAGAATGAAGAACAAAATTCCCCGGCCTCAAGTAATGTTCCCAATGATCAAGAGCTCTCACAATCGCATAAAACTCCTTATCATATGTTGAGTAGTTCTTTCTAGCTCCCGTGAACTTCTCACTGAAATAAGCAATATGACGTTGCCCTTGGACAAGAACCTGTCCAATTCTCACACCACTTGCATCACTTTCCACCTCAAACACTTGATTAAAATCAGGAAGTGCCAAAATAGGTGCTTCAAACGGTTTCTGTTTCACTACTTCAAACGCATTTTGTGCAGCCATACTCCACTCAAAATTATTCCTCTTCAAGCACTCGGTTATTGGAGCCATGATAGTACTGAAATTATACACAAATCTTCTATAGAAAGAAGCTAGGCCATGAAAGTTTCTCCCATCAGATTGTGTAGTTGGAATTGGCCAACTTCTCATTGCTTCCACTTTGCTTTCATCCACTGAAATTCCATCACCAGAAACAACATACCCAAGAAACTCAAGACTAGAAGTGAAGAATGAACACTTCTCAGGCTTAGCATAGAGTTGGTTGCTGCGTAATACCTCAAAGACCTCTCTTAGGTTCTGTGAATGATCCTCCTCGTTCTTGCTATAAACTAGAATGTCATCAAACTAAACTACCACAAACTTAAAATTGTGTAGTACCTGATTCATCAACCTCACAAAAGTGCTAGGTGCATTAGACAAACCAAATCGCATGCAAGCCATTTAAACAGCCCATTCTTTGTCTTGAATGCAGTTTTTCACTCATCTTCTTCTTTCATTTTGATTTGATGATAGCCACTACTTCGATCAATCTTTGAAAACACCTTTGATCCATTAAGCTCATCCATCATGTCATCCAATCGAGGTATATGATAACGATACTTGATGGTAATCTTGTTGATAGCTCGGCTGTAGAGCCATCCTTCTTTGGAACAAGTAGAGCTGAAACAGAACATGGACTCATGCTCTCCCTCACATAACCCCTAGAAATCAGTTTTTCTACTTGTCTCTGCAGCTCCTTAGCTTCCTTCGGGTTACACCAATAAGTTGGTCGATTTGATAGAGGTGCACCAGGCAACAAATCAATTTGGTGCTTAATACCTCTAATAGGAGGCAAACCATGTGGTAAATCTTCAAGGAACACATCGCCATACTCACTCATCAACTTCTGCAGCATTGGATGTGCACTCATCACTTCTACTCCATCACTTTTCTCAACCACCATCAATGCCAAAACCTCCTTACTCTCATCAAGCTTCCTCACAACCCATGACTCAACCAAGAAAAGACTTTCCATGAAGATCTTTTCTTTCAAATGCTATGTTCTGTCACATAGAGTATGAATTAATGGTGTCAATGTGATATGTTTCTTATCCTTGTGAAAAAATAAGCGTTCATGTATCCATCATGCATAGCTCTCCTATCAAACTCCTAAGGTCTCCCAAGTAATAGATGNAGCTCATCCATCATGTCATCCAATCGAGGTATATGATAACGATACTTGATGGTAATCTTGTTGATAGCTCGGCTGTAGAGCCATCCTTCTTTGGAACAAGTAGAGCTGAAACAGAACATGGACTCATGCTCTCCCTCACATAACCCCTAGAAATCAGTTTTTCTACTTGTCTCTGCAGCTCCTTAGCTTCCTTCGGGTTACACCAATAAGCTGGTCGATTTGATAGAGGTGCACCAGGCAACAAATCAATTTGGTGCTTAATACCTCTAATAGGAGGCAAACCATGTGGTAAATCTTCAAGGAACACATCACCATACTCACTCATCAACTTCTGCAGCATTGGATGTGCACTCATCACTTCTACTCCATCACTTTTCTCAACCACCATCAATGCCAAAACCTCCTTACTCTCATCAAGCTTCCTCACAACCCATGACTCAACCATGAAGATCTTTTCTTTCAAATGCTATGTTCTGTCACATAGAGTATGAATTAATGGTGTCAATGTGATATGTTTCTTATCCTTGTGAAAAAATAAGCGTTCATGTATCCATCATGCATAGCTCTCCTATCAAACTCCTAAGGTCTCCCAAGTAATAGATGACAAGCATCCATTGGAATACCATCACAGAGCACCTCATCTTGACAGTTCTTTCCAACATAAAATGATATGAGAACTTGTTTTGAAACCTGCGGTTTGCTGCCATTATTCAACCACTTCAGCTTGTATGGTTGCTTGTGCTTCGTAGTAGGAAAACTAAGCTTCTCCACAAGTTTACTAGACGCCACATTAGTACAAAAACTCCCACTGTCAATAATCAGATTGCAAACTTTCCCCATAATGGTGCAACGAGTCTAAAATATGTTCTCTCGATGTGCTTCTTCTACAATAGGAACCTAATACAATGCTCTTTGAATCACCAACAATTCACCATGATTAGATTGTTCAACGACCTCTTCCTATTTATCTTTAACCTTCTGATCCACCGCATCTAAATCAAGAGAATCTTGCTTCAACTCTTCTTCAATCTCATGAATCTCTTGAATACTCATAACTCTTCGATTAGGACACTCAGCCTAGTAATGCTCAAATCCTTGACACTTAAAGCATTTTTTCTTCATATTAAGATCACTATGTGATGTTGTAGTCTTTATCTCCACCTTCTTAGTACTACTGTTAGCATAACTTTTAATTTCCATATTTGGATTAAAAGAAGAACCATAATTGTAAGTTCTGGTGTATGGCTTCTTTCCCGTCTTAACCTGCTTCTCCACCTTGATAACAAGCTTTTTCACATCATCAATAGTTCAGAATGATTGCAGCTCCACCTTAGATGTAATCTCTTAATTCAATCATGCACAAAATGTGCAATAGACCTCTCTTGTGGCTCTTGAACATCACATCGCAACTATAACAGATCAAACTCCCTTCATACTCTTCAACAGTGTGTTTCTCTTGCTGCAAGTGTGTAAGCTTCATGTACATATCTTGCTTGTAATCATCAAGTAAGAATCTCCTCTTCATAAGTCTCTTTAGTTTCTCTCAAGACCTGTTCTACTCTTGCCTTCTCTAACACACTAAGACTTAAGTGTATTCCACCAAAGGCTAGCCTAACCTTTCAGTCTCAAGGTTGCCACCTTAAAATTCTTCTCATCGTCATAGGTATTGTATTCAAACGCTTTCTCCATAGATCTCAGCCAAGCTAGAAAGTCATTTGGATTAAGATTACCTTGAAAATAAGGGAAATCCATTTTGAAATCTTCTTCACAACGATGTTACTGCTTATGTGGACGGTTGTCTCTTTTCCTTCTACCACGTCCATCATGGTAAGAATCAGAACTAACTATCTTCATTAGATGCTTCATCTTCCACAACCCTTCGTCTTCTTGGTTGATTTTCTGCATTCCTTGCGTTAATAGCTAGAACCACCTATGACATTTATGTTCTTAACTCATTCATCTCTCTACCAATACGCTTAGTGTATAATTGGTCGAGAGTCAATCCTCTTGGGTAGATCCATGATACATGATGTAAAACAGAGGAAACATGATAATAACCTTCACTTTAGCAACCTGGATTCGCTTTGATACCACTTTGATGCGTGTAGCGAATGCAAACGGAGTGAAATAGATGAGACTAAAAACAAGATAGCTTCGACACCAACTTAATGTGTGTTTTGGGCTGCCAAAGTTTCTGAAACTGTCTGAACGTGACGTGAACATAACCAGATAGATAGGAAGATCGGTATCACAACACTTAGATAAAACCACCACCACCAAGTGATAAAGAAACCCGTTGAGCTAACACCACACCTGGATAAAGTTTCCACAACTAGATGATAAAGACGTTCGAATCCACCATTAATAGCTCTCCACAACCAAAGGATAAAAGGAATGATCTAAAACAGATCAAATGGGTTACAAAGACACTCCAATTCTTACTTATCAATTCTCTGATTTATTTCATCAAAATAAGCCTCATCATACCGTACATCAAATTCGTCCATAAAGAGTACCATAAATGTAGAGTATTTAATAAAACGAAAAGTTACTTATTTATACATAAAAACTAGAAAATAAGTGCAGTCTTGACCATGGACGAAAATGACTCTTCATATGTGATATATCATGGTTTTTACCCCTTTTAAGCCATGATATAGGTCCGTTTTATAGAGTCTTTCTACTATTTTGTAGTGTTTTAGAGTCTTTTACAGGTTTTAACACGTTTGGAGCATAATTGGAGATATTGGAGCTTTCTAGAGCATTTTGGAGCAAAACAGAAGTTCGTGTAGCTGAGTACCCGATTTGAAGCCTTAGTATCGATCGACACTACCTTAGTATCGGTCGATACTAACTGAAGCAGACACGAGTCGCGACTTTAAATGAAGAGTTGAAGAACTTCCCACCGATGGATTGACAGATCAATGGATTAGCTTTCATTTGGAAGTGGTTTGAGGTCATTCCAACGGTGCGATCAAAAGTTATGCCAGTTTTCGTGAAGACAGTCCAATCTGGCGAGCAGAAGAAGCAGTGAACAGTGTCGATCGACACTCCCTTAGTATCGGTCGATACTAACTGCAGGAAAACAGGAAACGCGACTTTTTACAAGTCTTGAGAGGTTACACTTTGGTCCAGAAGTCCTTAATAATTACAAGAAGCCCCAAAACGTGTTTTAACATTATAATTAGGTTTTTCAGCCACTTTTGTTGGCTAAGCTGGATTTTACTTTTGTTCTGATTGAGAGAGATTGTTTGAGGGATTTTGGGGAGACAACTCTGAACCCCTTTGTTTCTGATTGATTTCTTTTATGCAATTCTATTCATCTATGATTTCTGTTCCATTAATCATGTCTGAGTAGATCCAATGTTAGGTTCAGGGTTCTCATAAGAGTTTATTCTGAATGTTAGGTTAATTAGTTAATTAGGATTCACCATCTGAATTAGATCTTCACCATAGGTTGTTCCCATAGGTAATTCTAGGTTGACGAATCTAGAACTTAGATCTTAGGATAATTGATTAGGCACGAGAGTGCGATTAATTACCTGACATAACCTAGGGTGAGCAAAATAACTATTCGCAAAGAGATTTGGTTTAGTTGTTTTGTGAACACATCAAACTTGAAATGAAAGCTGGTTTAGACTTTAGGATTCGCAAAGAGATTTGGAATTCTAGGATTTAGACTTAGATAGTTTTCGCAACGAGAGTTGGTTAGCTATACTTTAGTGATTTGAGTTCAAGAACCGCGCTAAATCTGAATCATGTTAGTTAGTTTATCTGCATTCATTGAATTTCTGAGAAATACCTTGAGCCTATCTTTCTCCCAATTGATTTACAACCCTTTTAACTTACGCATTGCTTTCAATTTCATCTATTAGTCTAGCTTAATTCGAATCTACATAATCTATTGCGTGAATTCTGGAGTCCTTGTGTTCGACCCCTACACTTACTACAACAACTGTTTTAGTACTTTTAGGGTATTAATTTGAGCATATCAAATTTGGCGCCGTTGCCGGGGACTCAATTTCGCCATTAGATTTTAGCTAAGAATTTCGACTAAGCTCGTCGGTATCTATCGATACTACCCAGTGTCGGTCGATACTCGTCGAATTTTTTTATTTTTGTTACTTACGTTCTTGATCTTTTGTGTTTCAGGTTGCATGCCTAATCGAGAAACCAGGAAAGACAAGAACACTCAGCTAGTTGATCTGTCAAACGAGCAGCTAGCACTTTTGGAACGCACAAACAAGAAAGCAAGGAAGCCAGAAGAGATGAACAATCCAATGGTATTGATTCGTGATGAAGCTGGGACTTTGAGAGACCAAGAGGGTCAATTGTGCAATGAGAGGGGGCAACGACTTGATGGAGATGGAAACATCATTGTCCCTCCAGCTGTTGTGAATGTTGAGAATAATGTGGTTAATCGTGCTAGGACGCTTGGAGAGTACAACATACCCGATCAGTTATATGCCAATCGGTCTGCGATTCGTATTCCCACTTTTCAGAGGAATGACTTTGAGCTGAAACCTGCATACTTCACTCTTGTGGGTCAGCATCCTTTTCATGGTCTTCCTCATGAACACCCCATGGATCACATTGAGAGGTTTGAGGACTTGGTCACTAGCATGAAGTATAATGGAGTGTCCAACGACTACCTGTTCTGTAAGCTCTTCCCACACTCTCTTGGTGGAGATGCAGCTTATTGGCTTAAGCATTTACCCCCTGGATCACTGACTACATGGGAGGAGACGAAGAATGCGTTCCTGAATAATTTCTATGATGATGCGAGATCCGAAGAGCTCAGGAACAACATCTCCCAGTTTTCTCAGGGAACGACAGAGGCACTTAAGGCTGCTTGGATCAGATTCAGATCATATCAGAGAGATTGCCCACATCACGGGTTCACTAAGGTTCAGTTGCTGGGTATCTTTTTCAGAGGGATTGATTGGAAGTATCAGATGGCTTTGGATGCTGCGAGTAATGGTAATTTCAACACCAGGTATCCAGACGATGCTTATGTGCTGATTGAGAACTTGGCGTCTAGCAATAGCACCAAGAATGCAGACTTTGAACGGAAGAAGCAGGCTGGGAATTTGGATGGATCGCAGATTGCTGAGGTTCAAGCCAAGCTGGATTCAGTGCACAATCTTCTAATGGGTAAGACGAAAGCCGTTCACTTTGCTGATGAGGATGAAGTGAAAGATGTTAATTACATAGGTGGTGCTGGATTTCAAAGTCAAAGATATCAATACCCACCTCACCCACCCATCAATCCAGAGAGCAAGGTTGATTCTATGTTTGAGCAGCTTCTTCAGGGACAGCAAAAGATGACAGTGAGCTTTAATGGGAAGTTGGATGCTCTGTACACATATCTGAATGGGAAAATCGAGGCTCTCAGTACTAGCCACAGGATGCTGGAAACTCAGGTCGCTCGGGCTGCAGCAGCTGTCAAGGGAAAGATGGTTCATGCACAGAATGAACAAGTCAATGCGATCACCTTACAAAATGATGAAGAGGTCGATCCAGGAGTAAAAACTGGCATAACTGCAACGAATCTCGTCGATCTTGCTGAAGATGACGACGATGAGGCTCCCGAAATCGCCCCAGTATCGATCAATACCACCCAGCATCGGTCAATACCCGTCCAAGGATCTGCCAAAGACGTTTCGACACAACAAGTATCGACCGACACCACCCAGTGTCGATCGACACCAGTGCAGATACTCTCACGGGACATCACAGAACCCCCAGTGTCGATCGACACCACCCCTGTATCAATCGACACCACATCTGAAGAGACGACAGAGAAGCCTTGTATCGATCGACACCAACCTAGTGTCGGTCGACACCCTTCGCAGACTGAGCCAAAAACTGAGAAGACACCTGCGTTGACGCCAGAAAGGGTTTACAAGCCTAAGGTGCCATATCCTATACCACCCAAGCATCTCATGAAACCCATAACTGCGGAGAAGTTGCTAGCTTTTGAGAAGATGGTCAGGAGGATTCCTCACACTATATCTTTTGAAGAGGCTTTTGAAAACCGTCCTTTGGAGTGTTACTTCCAAAATTGCAGAGAGACTGAGGAGAAGATCAAGGCACTCTTTATCAAAGCCAGAAGTACACCACCTCCACTGAAGCAGTTGACTAAGAGGGAAGACCCTGGGAAATTTTCAGTTCCATGCTCTATCTCTGGATTTAAATTCAAAGAGTTTCTCGTTGACTCGGGGGCTTGCGTCAATGTCATGTCAAGGGCAATTGTAGAGAGACTGGGAGCTGATATTCATCCGCCCAAGACATCCATCACATACGTGAACTGTATCACCTCACTTCCGCACGGTACAATCCCTGATTTGATGGTTGAAGTAGGAGATTGTCTGGTTCCTACTGATTTTCAGGTTGTGGAGATGAGTGCAACATCTAGTACGCAACTGATTCTTGGATGACCGTTCATGGCTACAGTTGGTGCCATTATGGACACACCCAACAAGAGAGTCTCATTCTCATACATTGACAAGGAGGTGTACTACAAAGCCATTCCTTCTGGAAGAACTCCCACACGTGTCTCTTGCATCGGTGTTGTCACAGTAGAGACGTCCGCAGTTGATCTTTTGGAAGAGCCTCATGACGTACCTAATACCATAGACGTTCTCGATAGTCCTTCTGTCATCACCAAGAAAGATGTCAAAACAGCCAAGGCAAAGAAGAAGGTAAAGAGTAAATGAGTAAAAGGTGCTCCTTCTATGACTTTAATCCCACAGAAGTGCGATGGGGACTCGATTGAGTACAAGGTGAAGTGCAAAGGAACCTCAAAACCATTCTCCAAGGCTAGAATCATTCTTACTCCGGAGCTGAAAGAGAAAGGAAATGAGGTTATAGAGAGCATGTTGAGTAGAACTCTGAGTCTGCAAGTGTCTAGCTGTGGAACTTGCATGGGAGTGAGTTCTCAACCTCGCTCCGACTGATCACCTGAGCCAAAGTCAAGCTAATGACTAAAAACAAGCGCTTGGTGGGAGGCAACCCACTGGTAAGTTATACATATGTTTTTCTATTATTTTTGTTTTTGATTTTTTGTTTTTTGGTTTTGTGTTTCACGTGAAGAAGCAGATTCAGAAGAGCAGCATCGATCGACACCAACCCGGTATCGATCGACACCATCCACGCGACGAAGGAGCAGAAACTTGCTACGAGTATCGATCGACACCAGTGCTGTATCGGTCGACACTCATCACCCTCTCGGGTAACTTCTTCGCTTTTCACCAATCCACTCAGCTCTTCTGATTTCTTTTACCAACTCTTGACTAGATAACACTGGGGACAGTGTTGTTTAAGTCTGGGGGAGGTAGTTGCTGACAACGTGTTTGTTTTTCTTAGAGTCAGTCGTTTTTGTGTCAAATTTGTTTTATTGAGTCAAAACCTGTTGGCGATTATGATCTTGTTCTTGAATCTATTGTTCTGACTTTGCTTATGAGTGTCCACTGTTACAGAATCAGTTACAGATCGACTAATGAAAAATCCAAAGGCTGATCAGTTAACTAGAAGACACACATGTTTCCAGCAGAGTTCTTTTAAAGCATGAACCATATTTCTGCACTTCATCGACGTGGTTAGTATTCACAGAGCTTGATTCCTCATTCATATCTGACAAAGGAACCCATGTGTTTAAAAGTGATAGTATCTCTCTCCCCTGTTATAAGTTAATAAATAAGAGCATAAAATATGAAATGATTTTCTCCTAAGTAGAGGGTTAGGAATGTTTCCAGCGATCCCATTATTCTACTTGGTGAGGGATTATCACACAGAGGATTGGAAGCGAGGCTAGGATTTTCCTATGATGCCATTATTCGCATACACCCTTTGATACATTGAGAGGGAAGAACCGGGGATTCGGTGGCAAACACCATCAATACTCGCGTCTCATATCTTGACGTGTATATGCGAATCTAAAAAAAAAAAAAAAAAAGAAGATAACAAAATAAGAAATAAGTCTGGGGGAAAGAAAGTGATACAAAAAGTGTGAAATTGGGTAGTTCCTTGTCATGATATTGTATGGGAAAGAATCTAGAAGGTTCTTGGTATTAATCACAGTGATGAAACAGGCGATGATGGGTTTAATTGAACAATGCTGCGAAATAATGTGTGTAGTCTAGGGAAGCTGCGAATGTTTACGGAGAAGTACATGGTGGTTAGATTTGGATCTGGTTAGGTGACATTTGAGTGCTTGGGAAAAGGGTCATTGCAGTGTTTCAAGAACAGGTGAGTCTCCGTGTTTTCAAACTTCTTTCTCTGGTTTAGTCTTCTATTTGCTTGAGGGTAAGCAAAAGGCTAAGTCTGGGGGCGTGATATATCATGGTTTTTACCCCTTTTAAGCCATGATATAGGTCCGTTTTATAGAGTCTTTCTACTATTTTGTAGTGTTTTAGAGTCTTTTACAGGTTTTAGCACGTTTGGAGCATAATTGGAGATATTTGAGTTTTTTGGAGCTTTCTGGAGCATTTTGGAGCAAACAGAAGTTCGTGTAGCTGAGTACCCGATTTGAAGCCTTAGTATCGATCGACACTACCTTAGTATCAGTCGATACTAACTGAAGCAGACACAAGTCGCGAATTTAAATGAAGAGTTGAAGAACTTCCCACCGATGGATTGAGCTCAAATTTTGATACAAGACAGATCAATGGATTAGCTTTCATTTGGAAGTGGTTTGAGGTCATTCCAACGGTGCGATCAAAAGTTATGCCAGTTTTCGTGAAGACAGTCCACTCTGGCGAGCAGAAGAAGCAGTGAACAGTGTCGATCGACACTCCCTTAGTATCGGTCGATGCTAACTGCAGGAAAACAGGAAACGCAACCTTTTACAAGTCTTGAGAGTTTGCACTTTGGTCCAGAAGTCTTTAATAATTACAAGAAGCCCCAAAACGTGTTTTAACATTATAATTAGGTTTTTCAGCCACTTTTGTTGGCTAAGCTGGGTTTTACTTTTGTTCTGATTGAGAGAGATTGTTTGAAGGATTTTGGGGAGACAACTCTGAACCCCTTTGTTTCTGATTGATTTCTTTTATGCAATTCTATTCATCTATGATTTCTGTTCCATTAATCATGTCTGAGTAGATCCACTGTAAGTTCAGGGTTCTCATAAGGGTTTTCTCTGAATGTTAGGTTAATTAGTTAATTAGGATTCACCATCTGAATTATATCTTCACCATAGGTTGTTCCCATAGGTAATTCTAGGTTGACGAATCTAGAACTTAGATCTTAGGATAATTGATTAGGCACGAGAGTGCGATTAATTACCTAACAGAACCTAGGGTGAACAAAATAACTATTCGCAAAGAGATTTGGTTTAGTTGTTTTGTGAACACATCAAACTTGAAATAAAAGCTGGTTTAGACTTTAGGATTCGCAAAGAGATTTGAAATTCTAGGATTTAGACTTAGATAGTTTTCGCAACGAGAGTTGGTTAGCTATACTTTAGTGATTTGAGTTCAAGAATCGCGCTAAATCTGAATCATGTTAGTTAGTTTATCTGCATTCATTGAAATCCTGAGAAATACCATGAGCCTATCTTTCTCCCAATTGATTTACAACCCTTTTAACTTATGCATTGCTTTCAATTTCATCTATTAGTTTAGCTTAATTCGAATCTACATAATCTATTGCGTGAATTCTGGAGTCCTTGTGTTCGACCCCTACACTTACTACAACAACTGCTTTAGTACTTTTAGGGTATTAATTTGAGCATATCAATATGCTTATTTTGGGCTTCAAAACACTCATTAAGCTTTACCCCATGAAATATAGCCCATGCACTTGTTCTCCATGTTTTTTGAGAGTTGGGTGGGCTATACACAACATAGTAACAGCCAGCCCATCGGTTACACCCCAAGGAAGCGGTTCGTCAGCCCCATGGACCCATGAGCCACATGCATCCTGGTCCATATGTACCCGCACCATCCATGTCTACTAATCAATCACCAGGTCACCCGAGAAAAGGCAAGGCCTACTTCCCAAGACTCCCTTACCACGACATAATCGTCTAACATTTCCTATTTCCTTTTTCCTTTTAATCATGCTAAAACATATATCCATTCCCAAACAATATACTTTCACAAGACGCATTATTCATATCATCATTCAGTCGTATTCCATTTTAACATCCTACACGTCTAAATGTTTCAAACATCATTGATACCACAAGACGTAACCACGGTGTGTATATAAATATATAGAAATTTCAAACATCAAAAAAGTACGCGTAGACTCATATCAACGCGTATGAATGCTTCAATTGATATCTCCAATTGATGCTTCTCCAATCCACTACGAAGTTCCATAATTACCGTAGTTGATCAATCAACTTATTCTTCGCGCAAATTTCACCTAGAGCTTCAATCAATGCTCTTTGTGGCCATCCTTTCACTTCTTCTTCATCAAATTAAACCACCTAAAGTATTTGCAAGGAGAAGTACCACAATCCTAAAGATACATCAAAAGAATTTATTACAAGGACTAGTGACAATTCTTAAATCTCAATATCGTTACTTACCTTATACAATGAACACCCAAAGAACCTTCGACCCAAATTTCTCTCCATCAATGATTTGAAAATCTTTGCCTGCAATCGACAATCACACATTTTCCGACCTCCATATATGCTCCTACTGCTACTACACGACCCATAGCTTAAATCCATCTAACAAAAACTTTTAATTGATTAGGGATTTCATCTAACAACTCATGAATTTGTTTGATTCCCACTAACAAGGAGATCTCTTTCCTCATAAACCCTAAACGAAATCAACATTTACCTCACAAAACCTCTTCGCTTCTTGCTCAAATCCCACTGCCCACGAAGAACCTTCGACGATTCTTCCGTTTTTTTTGAGTAAAAACTTAACAAATTCAACAAGGTAAGTGAAAGAAGAACACGGGTTTTTTTGTTACTTTTGCTAGTCTCGGGTCGGGTTAGGTCGTAGTTAATTGGGTCGAATTTGGGTGGGTTTGTTAGCATTGGACCGGATTTATTTAAAATTGGGTTAGTTTGGATTTGATTGCTTTAGGGTTACAAACTAGTCTGGTGGGTTTGATTGAGTCAACACGGGTCAACGTCGGACGATACCGGAGTCAGTCGAACGGTTTACCGTAACAGTAAAAAAAATTGATGATTATCGTGTTAGGCACATAACCCATGTTTGTTGGTATGTGTGGTCATGCTATACCAATTGTTGATGTAGTTATCAGTACATTGTTTTAGTTTGGATGTGTGGTCATGCATTGCCGTATACTTCATGTAGCTAGCAGTCAATTTCCTATAAATTATACTTTCTCCGTTGCAAAATAGATGAAGTTTAAGGTTTTTACACATAGATTAATGAACATTTTAATTGTTTTTTCTAAACTAAAACATCAATAATTATCTACCTAAACACAATTCAATCAATGATAAAATAATCTACATAATACAAATGATCAAAAACAATAAAAAGACTAATTAATTTTGCATTGAAAGTTGATAACATTATATAATTTGATCTAATTTTTTTTCTAAAACATCATTTATTGTGAAACTAGGGAGTAATGATCAATAAAAAAAATATAATGAAAAGGAAGAAGTAAAATTTTGATATTTTAGATAATAAATTATGTAGAATGAGATGAAATTAGCATAGTAGGATAATTTTGATATTTAAGATAATAACTTGTTATTTTAGAAGGAAATGAAATTAGCATAGTAGGAAAACAATTAGGGGGATGAATGGTCAAGGAGCAGATCATGCTACTTTTTCTGAACCCATCAACTCATGTCATGTTAGAGAGTGTGGAATTAGAGGATGAGTGGTTTAACACGGACTGCTAGGCAGGCAACAACCATGATAGTTCGATAGCTTAAGCAATCAGGCAGGTAAGTAACTAGCCTGATACTCCATTCAAACGGGAATCACGCAAAGTAAGGTGAATTTTCCCTTAAAGCGCGAAAATATTTATGGAATCTAAGACTCTCCATTTAAACATTCAAATTGACTTATCCCCTCGTACTAAGGCCGGAACAAGCCCATGACTAGTTATTTCCAGCATGTGATAGGTGAAAACGACTATTCATTATCTATTGGAAAGACAAAAGGTATGGAACGCTTTGATAACCATGCAGCACCGAGTCCGCTGAGACGAGTAATGGCTCTACACCGACCTAGCGCCTCAGGATAACTTTGTCTACCATGTGGCAAACACGACAAGGAAAGTCGGTGAAAAGAACTCGTGTACTAGTACGAGACCCGACAAGGATGATCCAATATCTGAACCAACAACCAAATACGTGACCCGGTATGCTAGTCCGGACCAGGTATTACTATAAATACATTTTCTCTCTATGGAGAAGGAGATCCAATTTTTCTCTCATGAATTCCTAAGTAATTAAGAGTTTTAGTCTTTTCTCTCTACTCAAACACTTAGCTTTTCCTTGACTTCCGAGATCTAATCTTACACACTTTCCGACCATTTCTACCTTCATACCTTTTACTTCTTCTTTTTTTCTCTCTTTTTCACACTAAAGTGCTTCCTAAATTTGTTGATATTTCATGGACTCATCCTATCATTTGAGTCTGGAGTCACTTAACTTTTTCTCTCTATTTTTTTATTATTTTTTGTTTCCAAAGCATCAAATTTTGGTATTTTCTTATATTTATATTGAATTGAGCGCCAGAAAGTTTTCGAAAGACACTTTTCCATCGTGCTTCTAGAGTTCTCTGTGTTTGTTCATCTTGTAAAAAATTGTCTATACAATGTTTTTTATCGGTTATTGTAAGATGTATTAAACAAAAATTTAATTAAATACTCAAATTATTAACAAAAAAAACTTTAAATACTCAAATTAATTTTTAATTATTCTAAATACTTTTGAATGATTAAAAATTATAATTATTTTTAATAAAATGTAGAATTAAAAAATATTATGCTTACTCAACCGCTAAAGGTTAATATTTTCTCATTTTATGCATAATTTCTGCATTAATATAGGTTTTTCTTAAAATCATATCGGATAAGATTTGCTTGAAACTGAACTTAAGGGAAAAAAAAAAGTAAATAGTAGACTAATAAATTGTCTTTTTTCTGAATAATAAGTTCGGTGAAGCTACCATTGAATTGCCCTGCGTCTTCTGTGGGTTCCCCTGTGTGGCCTGTACTCTGTTTTTTTTTAATTTTCTTATATCATTTTCTTATAATTTTTGTTTAGAAAATTAACAATACGATGAGCTCAGAAAAATTCAATATGTTTTCTATCATACTTTTAAACATTCAAATTGACTTGTCTCCTCTTACTAAGGCCAGAAGAAACCCATGACTAGTTATTTCCAACATGTGATAGGTGAAAGTCACTATTCATTACCGATTGGAAAAACAAAAAGTATGGAACGCTTTGACAACCAGGCAGCACCGAGTCCGCTGAGACGAGTAATGGCTCTGCATCGACCTAGCGCCGCGGGATAACTTTGTCTACCAGGTGGCAAATACGACAAAAAAATAGGTGAAAAGCACTCGTGTATCCGTACGAGACCCGACAAGGAGGATCCGTGACCCGGTATCCTAGTCCGGACCAGGTATTACTATAAATACACTATTCTCTCCATGGAGAAGGAGATCCATTTTTTCTCTCATGAATTCCTAAGTAATTAAAAGTTTTAGTCTTTCTCTCTATTCAAACACTTAGCTTTTCTTTGACCTCCGAGATCTAATCTTACACATTTTCCGGTCATTTCTACCTTCAAACCTTTTACTTTTTTTTTCTCTTTTTCACACTAAAGTGCTTCCTAAATTTGTTGATATTTCGTGGACTCATCCTTTCCTTCGAGTCGGGAGTCATTTAACTCTTTTTTCTCTGTTTTTTTTTTTATTTTTTGTTTCTAACGCATCAAACTGTGGTACTTTCTTATATTTATATTGACTTGAACGCCAAAAAATTCTTGAAAAGGTCGAAAACACCTTCCCATCGTGTCTTCTAAACTTCCTTGTGTTTGTTCATCTTTTAAAATTTGTTCTAAAAAATCTCCAAAACAAATAGTATAGATATTCGTTTGTTGTCAATACAATTTTTAATTGGTTATTGTAAGATGTATTTAACAAAAATTTAATTAAATACACAACTTATTAACAAAAAAAAATTAAATACTCAAATTAATTTTTAATTATTCTAAATACTTTTGAATGATTAAAAATTATAATTATTTTTAAAAAAATATATACTCAACTCCTAAAGGTTAATATTTTCTCATTATTTGCATAATTTCTGCATTAATATAGGTTTTTCTTAATATCATATCGGATAAGATTTGCTTGAAACTGAACTTAAAAATAAAAATAAAGTAAATAGTAGACTAATAAATTGTCTTTTTCTGAATAATAAGTTCGGTGAAGCTACCATTGAATTGCCCTGCGTCTTCTGTGGGTTCCCCTGTGTGGCCTGTACTCTGTTTTCTATCATTTTCTTATAATTTTTGTTTAGAAAATTAACAATACGATGGGCTCAGAAAAATAAATCAATTTGTTTTCTATCATACTTGGTTACTTTTCTGAATTTCATTTAATAACTAATTTTTTTTTTCAGAACACACCATCTTTGAATCTTCACTATAAGCTTTTTTTTTCTCATATTCAACGATTTTTAAAACGAAGACTTCTTTAGTTTTTCACCCCATTTAATACTCGTCAACTACACACACACACACACTATGCATATGCAGCTTTGTATATATATAGCTCTTACTCTTCAACGTGATGGTCATATTCATTTGGTTTTCTCTGGAGAAAAATAGAAGAAGAGAGAGAGAGAAAAGACTTAAAGACTTGACTTTGTTAGTCTTTGATATCGATTTTTCTTGTTTTTGGTGTTAATTCTCTGCAATTCTTGAGGTATGTGGGATCTTTTCTTATGATTCTGATCAAAGAAGATCCATAAACTCATAAAGTTTACACCTTAATTTGTCCCTGGAGTTTGGATATTCTAAATAGTTTTCAGATGCTGTCAATGTGTTTGTTGAAATGTCTAATTGAGATGATTTTATCCATTTCTCTAAAAATCGGCACAAATAATTAGGTTGGTGATGATAGCAATGACCTCAGTAAAAACTAATATATTAATGACAGTTGTTGGTTGATTACTTTAGAGAAAGATTCGTTTGTCAACATTGATATTGATCTTAATTAATGCGTGTGTGTGCTTTGTAGATTGTTTTTTTTTTGGAGCTACAAGTTGAACAATTCTGTCTTTTATACTGTTGTTTTATCAGGAGATGGGGCTTTCTCTTTCACTGCTCTTGTCTGGTTGGAAAGAAGTCTTGACAAAACAGTTCTTCAGTTTCAAGAACCCTGTCGAGAGTTTTCTTCAAATCAGATCCTTTAGCTTCAAACGGAAAGACGGAGGCTTGACATCAAGAACCAGCAGTTTCAAGAAAGACACGCCGGAAAACTCTGGTAAGACCGGTATGGAGAGGTCTTTGAGTTTCAACAGCTGGGAAACCCCTATAGAAGCCAAGGTTGAACCGATGAATAAAGCAGATGATCAGGTTCTCGACACGAAGAAGCCTACTCGGAACACTTTGAACGGAAGAACCTGCGAGAGAATCCAAATAACAAAACCCACGATTACTCCCCCTAAGCCTTTTGTGTTCTTCTCCCCAAGACCGGTCACAGAGCTTGACGCAGCTGCAACTACGCTGCAGAAGGTTTACAAGAGTTACCGGACAAGAAGGAACCTAGCGGATTGCGCGGTTGTGGTAGAGGAGCTCTGGTGAGTCACTTGATGATCCTCCATCTGTCTCTCTGCTTTGTTAGAATGTGGTTCAAACTGTTGACACTAACCCCTTTTATTTCTTCAAATGTTTTAATAGGTGGAAGACTCTGGATGCTGCAGCTCTGAACTTGAGCTCGGTTTCTTTCTTTGAAGAAGAGAAACATGAAACCGCTGTTTCCAAATGGGCACGAGCTAGAACACGAGCTGCTAAGGTCT
Source organism: Eutrema heterophyllum (assembly GCA_002933915.1). Taxonomy (NCBI): domain Eukaryota; kingdom Viridiplantae; phylum Streptophyta; class Magnoliopsida; order Brassicales; family Brassicaceae; genus Eutrema; species Eutrema heterophyllum. The sequence continues at coordinate 250,056 of PKMM01011695.1, read as the reverse complement.
GACACCATTTCCACAAGTTATTTTGTTATGTTGAGATCATATCTCTCTTTACAACGAAAACCGATGTGATATCTTACTTTATTTGTCATTTAGGTTGGAAAAGGCTTGTCAAAAGATGAAAAAGCTCAGAAGTTAGCTCTTCAGCATTGGCTTGAAGCCGTAAGTTCCCATAAATAGCTATGGACATGAACAAATCGTCCTGTTTTGTGACTATAGTCTAAGTTGTGTCTCTTCTGCATTTACAGATTGACCCACGCCATCGTTATGGCCACAACTTGCACTTTTATTACGATGTCTGGTCAGCAAGCATGAGCGCACAACCATTCTTTTACTGGTCAGTCCCATATCCATCTTTATCTCTTCCTGTTGTGTGAATCTGTTCTAAACTATGTTTCCGCCTATTTGAAACTGAAGGTTGGACATTGGCGATGGAAAAGATGTAAATCTTGAACACCACCCCAGATGTGTTCTGCAAAAACAGTGCATTAAATATCTTGGACCAGTGAGTCTTTTTCGGTTTCACCTGCGAAAAAATCTAGTCCAGCATTACCTTGTCCTTACTCATAAACGTTTGTGTTCTTCAACTTGCAGATGGAGAGAGAAGCATACGAAGTGATAGTAGAAGATGGGAAACTAATGTATAAACAGGGCATGAATCTGATCAATTCAATAGAGGAATCCAAGTCGATTTTCGTACTTAGCACCACTAGAACCTTATACGTAGGGCAGAAGAAGAAAGGTGTTTTCCAACACTCGAGTTTCTTATCTGGAGGCGCCACAACCGCTGCAGGAAGATTGGTCGCCCGCTATGGTATCCTCGAGGTAATTTCCCATGTGTTCCGATTTAGGTTTGCTTCCCAGTTTGAATCTCTTATTCACCCTTTATGTTTAGGAGCCAATAAAGATCTAAAACACATTTTTGCCTCAGGCTATATGGCCATACAGTGGACACTACCTCCCAACAGAAGACAACTTCAAGGAATTCATAAGTTTTCTGGAAGAGAACAATGTTGATCTCACCAATGTTAAGGTAAGGAAACCAAATTTTTGGTTGCAGTGATGCTAAATCTGAAGAATGATCTGTATTCACTTATCTAAATCTGAATGCAGAGGTGCTCTGTGAATGAGGAATATTCGTCATTCAAATACGAAGAAGAATCAAAAGAAGAGGAAGCAGATAATAAACCTGCAGAAACCATCGTTACAGAAGGGAAAGAAGAAGAGAAAGAGAGAGAAAGACCGGTGTTCGAGCTGTCCAAGAGGCTATCTTGCAAATGGACAAGTGGAGTTGGTCCAAGAATCGGGTGTGTCAGAGATTATCCAATGGAGCTGCAGTCACAAGCATTCGAACAAGTCAGTTTGTCTCCTCGGATTTCGCCTGCTTCTGCACGTTTCCCGTCACCATACGGTCCAATTCCTTCTCCAAGGCCTAGTCCTAGAGTAAGGGTCTCTCCACGCTTAGCATACATGGGAATCCCAAGCCCTAGAGTTCAAGTAAACTGTTAGACCTTTGCTATTAACTTAATTCACCAAGAAGTGAGTGTTATATGACCTTTAAGCTAGTGAGGTGTGAGAAAAGGGTTCATTAATCTCTCCCATCCTTTGTTCTTTGATTCATGTCACATATATTTCTTCTTTTTTTAGCTCCCTTTTGGTATTTTTGTCTCTCTTTTTTTAGTGGATTGTTCATCGTTGGTTAGGTGAATGCCCAATATACCAAATTTACAAACGTACAACCACGAAAGAGGTTTTATAAGGATCAAATAAGTATTTAGAAGAATTTTTAAGAAAAAGTGAAGCTTATATTATAAAGAACACTGAAAGACGTTCAAAGATTACAAAGACTGTCAAATTTCTCTTACTCACTTTGCTTGGCTTATGCTTTATCCAAGCTCCCTTATTTATAGTACAAGTCATAAGGAATATTTTATGGAATATTCAATAAGATATTTTACAGTTTATTCTACGCACTCATTATTATACAACTTATTCAACATTTTCATAATTTTACAACTTAGTCAACACTCATCTTATTCAACACTCTCATAATTATTATTCCCTCTGTCTCCAAAGGAGAGATGGATTCCATCTCATCCGAAGTCTAAGTCCTTGTCGTCTTCTTCGCTATCAGAAACGATTTCTGTCACATAGATTTTATGGTCTGGAATATACCTTTTGATTTTATACTTTTTTCCCTCAACCCTGTAAATTGGATGGTCATGGTTATCTTGTGGCCACGCATACTGGTCATGGAAGCTTGTCAATATATGTCGCATTTCTTCAACAAAGTCTGATGGGTACACTTCTCTGTTGTGCCAGTTTGCTGTGTGTGGACAAAAAAGCCTAGAATCAATTTTGGATTCTTCAGTGTGATTGAGCTCTACCATCTTGCTTGTTCTTTGGTGGAAGTTGCTTTCGTCAAAAGCGTTATTATTGTAACTTGTCTGGATTTGAGCTTCGTATTTTCTCTGAATTATTACGCCATCTTCCTTTTGTTTTGCTTCGTAATTATTTTGAACGTGACGAGAATTGCCATTGCTTCTTGTGCGCGAATATTTTCTTGCAAGGAGTATTAGGGCTATTGGAACTGATGATTAATGCTTGTTGATTGATTTTTCACAAATGAGAGTTTGTTCTTGATTAGTTAATTAGCAAAGTGATTAAAGCCATGAGAGTGGATTAATCTTGTTTAAGTGTTATAGGCTAAGGGAAATTGTTTGATTGTGTGGTAGTGGTTCTCGCTATCTTTGAAAGCGCCACTTTTGTACCCGCAAATGTTTCGCTTTCCCTTTTCGTCTTCTTCTAAGAGAACTGCTCCCCAGTAGCAATCACTTGCGTCTGTTTGCAGAATCCTTTTTCTTTTTAACGGAATTTTCAATGCTGGGAAGGTCTTTGAGATTCTTTTAAGCTCTTTCACTGCTTCTGTGCACTTTTCGTTCCATGGAGGAGCGTCTTTCTTTAGCTGTGTCGAGAGGACTGACCTGTATTTTGCCAGGCCATGGATGAAGTCCGCCATATAATTGACAATACCAAGAAATTGTTGGACTTATTTAAAGGAGAGTCCTTCATCTGGAAACTCATCTAGTTGGGTTGTAATGTGAGGCTGAAGATGATATTTTCCTTTTGAAATATGCATGCCAGGGAAGTCGATTTATGTTTCTCCAATAACCATCTTCCTTTCGGAAAGCATGATTCCATATTGTTGCACAATACTGTGGAATTTCGCCAATAATCGGGTATGGGAGTCTATATCTGGAAAAAATATGAGAAGGTCATCGATGTACACCAGTGCATTTGGGAGGATTGGCTCGAATATCTTGGTCATGGCCTTTTGGAACAGTGAAGGGGCCACCTTTAACCTAAATGGCATTACTTTCCAATGATAGTGCCGATCTGGTATGCAAAATCCTGTTTTGGGCATGTCTTCTGGTTTGATTCCTAGCTGCCAAAATCCCGCTTTTAGGTCAAACTTGGAGAAAACTTGTGCTTGTGGGAGTCGCTGGAATAGGACTTCCCGCTTTGGCAAAGGAAATTTGTCATCAGCAAGAAAGTGGTTGAGTGGTTTGTAATTGATGACTAGCCTCAATTTTCCCCGAACGTGTTATACCCTTTTGTTGACGTAGAATGCTTCGCATGCCCATGGTGAACTAGTTTTTTCAAAGAGATCCTCCTTCTGGAGTTGATTTATTTCTTCAAGCGCAAGAGTGTAGTGATCTAGATTCATCCCTGGGTGGCTTGCCTTAGTTGGATTGATATCTTCGTTTTTCTTGAAGGGTAAGGATATGAAGAAATCTGGGTTTTTCCAAAGGGGTGAGGAACATTTCGTGAGGAATTCTGAGTGGGAGGTGGCATAAGAGGTTTTGGCAATCTCATCTCTAATGGAGTTTAGGATATCCATAGGGTAGAGATGGGAGACAGTTGTCCAAGGTAGTAGATGGTTTTTGTGTTTGAGGCCTTTGGGGTGCCATGAAACTCTTTTGAGGCTGTGTAGTATATCAAATCCAAGTATAAAGTCTTTTCCAGAGAGATTAGACTCATATACTTTAGATTTAACCATGTATCCCGGAAAGAGTTGGATATGGATAGGTTTACTGATGAGGGAGATGTGGAATATCTGGCCATTTGCAGCTTTGAATGCGACTGAGCATGGTTCTCAGTGGGATGATGGGAGTATATTCGGCTTGATGATGGAAGATGCGGCTCTTGTATCAAAGTAGGCTATCACCGGTATGGGCTTATCATATTTGGTAGGAAAGATGTAGATCTTGGCATTTGGAGATGGCTGGGATAGATATGCCAATTCTACTTCTTTTGACTCTTCTACTTTGCATGCGTCAAGTGTGTAGAGGTCAAAGAGCATGAACTGGTCGTCGTTGTCTTCTTCTTTGGTGTCAGATTCCTCAGAGGACCCTTCTTCTTGCTCAATCGCCATTGCAAGAATCGTATCATCAGTTGGTTCGTCATCAAGAGAGAATATGGACTCGATGTCTGAATCATCAATGTCTTCAATCTGGGCTAGATATCCAAGGAGGTTATCTCTCTTGTTCTTGTTTGGGTACTGCTTCGCATAGTGTCCTTTTTTCTTGTAGATGTAGCACCTGTTTGATTTCTTGAAATCTCTTTGTTTCTTTCTCCTGAAGAATCTCCACTTCTTTCTGCCGGATAACTGAGGATATCTCTTCTGCCATTTGCTTCTAAATTTCTTCTCTTTTTTGTAACTTGTGGAGCACCCACACCTCTTTTCTTTACATTTGATGGAGAGTTCTGGACGATCACATGCTTTTCCGAGGAGCTTGCCTTGTTCTTGCAGTTGTTTGAAGAACTTCTGGTGATTGCATAATTTTTCAAGAGCTGCGAGCGACATCTGGTATATTTCTCCAAACGGGGCTTGATGAAGAGCCATGTTTTTGAGGGATAACATCCGAGAAGTCTCATTTCCAAGAGGTTCTGGAAGAGAGTTTAAGTATGTCTGCTTGAGGTTGACGTCTTCTATCCCATTTAAGGCGTAGAATCTCTTCGACATCCTTTCATAGTGCTTTTCTAGGTCTTTTCTCTTGAAAGAGCAGCATCTCATGCTAAGGTACTCCTCTCTTGCTTGGATTGTATAGTGATCCCATGTGCCAAGAAATTCATTGTGGATATGTCCAATCAAAGCGTCGACTGTCGGAGACTGGCGTATTTGTAGCTGTCGGTACTCGCCAAGACTAATCCACCATTGTCTGAGGCGACCATGGAATTTGGAGACTAGTTTTCCGATTACTGTAGGAAGAGTAGCTCCTGGGTTGAGTAGTTTCTCAGTAAGCCATGCATGCATTTCGTAAATTTTGTCTCTCCATTTTGATGGGGGGACATTGTCGAAGGAGAAGCCGCCTTGCGGTTCAGCATGGTTTCTTGGATTCCAATCCGGTGGAGGATGAGGTCTTAGAGGTTATCGTCTATCTTCAGATACATTTCCTCCGTCACTTTCCATGTCTTCTTCTACTGTTTGTTCCGCCATCATGAAGTTTGGAATTAGGACATCCTCATCTGAATTATCTTGTGGTATTTCAAGCATCCCCGCCATACGTTGCTGCTTGGAAGCTTTTTCTTGCTTTGCTACTTTCTCAAGGAAAGCAGAGATTGGGTTGTTGGCGTATTCCACCATGAACTGTGCCTCATTCTTCTCAGGTGAAATCGGCTTTGAGGTGTCTGGCATGGACACTTTTGGAGCTTCTCTCTCTATGGGAACAAGTGGATGTTTTTTTGTAACAAGTTGTTCCTTAACCCTTGTTAGTAAGAAAGATGATGAACCGAAATGGCTTGGGTCATGAGAGAAAGAGAGGGGTTGTGTTAGGACCATAGAAGGTGGAGCATAAATTGAATATGGTGTGAAGAGATCATATGGCATTTGGGTTTGGGTTTTGGGCTGGTTTTGTAAGGATTGTAATTGGGTTTTGAGAGATTTTAATTCTGACTCTTTTTGGTATATGAGAGGGGAGGTCATGGAAACAGTAGTTGCCAGGTGGAGGAGTTTGTGATGGAGAGAGGATATCCTTTTATTTATTTCTTTAATGGAAAGGTCCAAAATCGATACCTTTTTGTCGATTTGGCTCAAGAGATGGTTCTGGACCATAGCATTTTCCGACTACCAGTTCAGAGTTGCCTCTGCTGCACTGATCTGTTTCATCGATCCATCTGAATTTTTGGTTTCGGGTTTCTGATCTTCCATGAGTGCTTTATGTTGCCTTCTTCAAATTCCCTTGTTGGAAATGTTGGTTCTTGAGAGGACGAAGGACCAAACATGTAACACGTTCGAACATCTTCTTGTTCAGGAGTTGTTGGAGTTGATTTGTTTGAATACAAGACATAGTATTAAAAATTGTTTCCAGAAGGTTCTCCGAGGAGGCCGACTTCTAGATCTCAAGACTCGTATCATTCTTTGAGTATTTGTTGCGATGATTTCTTTTTTCTCCTTCTTCTTTGACTTGGAGTTTGTTCTTCGTCTGAGCTGTCCATTAAGCATGCATGACAATCACAGACATCAAAGAACTTGTGACCCGTCTCATCCGAGAATGCATAGATTGGATCTCCAAGTGAATCAAAAGATACATTGGGACACCAGGCAAGTATGCTTGTCGTTTTATGGGCTGTGTTTCTTCGGCTCGAGAGATCGTGTTGATCTCAGTACAGAAAGCTGAAGGTCGTGACTTTTCAACCTCTTGTTGTTTGAATGATATCTCAATGGTGCTGTCTTTTTTCCTGTGGATGGAAGAGTCATCAGACTGTATTGGCACACTGCTTTCGTGGAGCTTCTCGTAATTTGTTACCCATGATTCTGGGAGTAGCTTGACTAGCTCATCTCTAGGGATTTGTCTGGGAATATGGATGCATGATGGACTATGCTGTTATTCTAGTTGAATGAGCAGTGCATCTCCTGTGTCTCGTGGGAGACTTAGGTCCATGGCATGATTATGGACCCTATACGCGATCTGATGGTGGAGCGTTGCTACATATGTATTTGTGGAGCACCTGTGATTTGCTGTTGGATTTGCATGTTTTGGTAGATTTGTGGATCTTCAAGTGCTATGTTGAAATTTGGGTAGAGTGTGACAAATATCGTGCCCGCATTTAAGGTTGTTTGGATAGTTGCTATGCAAGCATGCTGGTACTCTCTGTATCTAGTGTCGAGTAGAGCAACTTTGGCCACTACGGGTAGACCTTTTCTTCCATGAAGGGTTAGCGCCAGGCGTATTGCTCCATAGTGAAGGTGGGTATAGTCATGAGTTCTCCATTGATGAATCATCCCTTCGTTGAAGCGGAGAGGGATCATCTGCTCAGTTTCTTTTGCTGGAACCAAGTGTTGCTCCATTTGTGAGGCTAGGACGAGCTCTCTTGCAGCATGTTTGCTGGGACCAAACACTTAATTAATGACTCTTGGGAAAGTGGAGGATGGTTTTGTGAAGGCTTTATATGAGTTGAGTAAGGGTAATTGGGTAATAGGGACTTTGCTATCTTCACTTACATATTCTATTTCATAGAGATAATCTATTTTACTAGCGTTTGATTTTCTGAAGGAAGGTAGGTTTGTCAAAGAATATGTACTTTTCATGGTGTGTAATGAGACCAGAGACCAAGACAGAATGCCTTATTTCTTACCTATCCCTTAGAGTAATATTGAACCATGAGTTGTTTCTTTTTACATGTGGTGCAAAGAATATGGAGAGAAAATTCGTGAGGTGTTTCTGCTATTTAACCGAGGCAATATTTTCTTTGTTTGGAGCCTCAATGTACCTTAAGCATTACAACCTCATGGATTTTTCTCTATATTCTTCTCCTCTTAGCTTAGTTGGATTTCTAGTGTGGAGGATCCATTAGGTGGCAACCACAAAGCATACTTTCCGTTCTAGCTTATGGATGAAAACAACTCATGGTACCTCTTAGGAAGATAAGAACCAAAGCTTAGACTGCCATGGCTCTGATACCAAATTTACAAACACATAGTAGATACAACCACGAAAGAGATTTATAAGGATCAAATAAGTATTTAGAAGAATATTTAAGAAATGAGAAAATTTTTATTATAAAGAACACTCAAAAACGTTCAAAAATTACAAAGATTCTCAAACTCTATCAGACATGCTGTAAATCCATTACTTATTATTAATAGAATGAATAATCTTCCATCTGCAAAATTGATCGAAATAACAAAATGTTATATGATACCCCTTTTTTGTTAAAATATTAACAAAAAAAATGTGAAAGAGTTCCAACAACTAAATTCTCCTCTATGCTCTATTCAATAATGCATCCACGACTTCACTTGGACTTTTGATGTGCTCTAGTGGTCTCTTTAATCCACCTTAAATTGATCGTTCCGTGGTCTTTATTTTCTTTGGTAATCTGTAATTCTATATTCGACTTGTCCTTCGGCAACGATCTTATTTAATTATTTATTACTAAGCTAATATCCGCGCATACGCGCAGATTTTTATATTTTATTTTACTATTTATAATATTTTAACATTGGTTGCATAGATATTTTTTTAAATAATTTTTTTTTTGGAAAAACAAAAATCTTTTTTTAATCTTATTTGTGCTTATTGAACATAATTAATCTGGTAATTTATAAGCTATAATTTTGATTTTTTTTTTCTTTTTCTTTTGATAACCCTATGTGCTATCCGGTCAACTCCGTTGGATCGTGCCATACGTTTTCACGAGTTTGGAATGTCTTCCGACTAATGTTAGGGATAGCCGATTCGCCTACTACCAAACTACTAGATTAAATGTATGGGCCTTCGGTCCAAGTCCGGACTTCCCACACGTTTGTGCTATTATTTCGGGGGCCAGCGTCGAACCCTGGTTGATACCAATATGGAGGGGGACCTACCACACGTTTTGAATATTTTAATTTAATATACAATTGACATGCGATTACCATTTGCGGTATTTGTTTATAAGGATTAAGATAATTATATTGTATTTTTTTTTTTTGCACTCGTTTCTTTGAGATACACTTATTTGAACCCCCAAAAGATGTTATGTTTTTCTTCGAATCTATGATACACTACTCTGCATATTGTTTTTTTAAATACTATCTCTAGAATGTATATATCTCTCATATTCTCAATTGATAAATATCAAATACTGACTTGATAGCTATTATATATTATCAAATAAATTATAAATCATTGTATATAGAAAACTAATTTGAATTGCAACTATGAATGTAAGAAACGATGGATAATAAATTCCGCAAAATAAGAAAATGAAAATGTAAACAAAGGTAAAATTTCATATTTTTAAGAGTTTTCTGCAAATTAACCCTCGGGTTGGCTTTTTTTAAAAACTCTACTTTCGACTTGCCAAAAATGCAGATCAAACCAATTAAGTCTGTGTCAACCCGCTATATAACCCTAGGTCGTATATAAATTTTGTAATCCGTATAAAGCTGTGTATAGATTAATGCTTAACCCAAAACATGCTCGATGCTTGACTAATGCTTCTTCTGGTCTAACTCTTCCTCTCATTTGATATTTGGCCCAACTCTTCTCAAGCCCAACATAGAATGAATGATCCACGACCCAAAAAGGCTTTCACTCGAGAATACGGGACCGAGACGATGCTTCTTTTGCAAACTAGGTTTTTCTTTTACGGAAAGCTAGGGTTAGGGTTTCTTTGGTCGCAAGGTTTAGTGTTCTCGCCTTACGGTTTTAATCGGAAAAAAAATAGGCCCTAAAACTCATTCTTGGGATGTCACAAACTCTCCCACTTGAAATAAATTCGTCCTCAAATTTGCGGGTTGCTTCTCCCCCACTTGATTTTCAATCAGTCTTTGGAGCATCATCCCTTGTGATGTATGATCGTGACATCTCTACGCTTCCGCTACGCAACTATGATAATCTGACCTCCCCTGGTTTCCAGTCCATCTCCCCAATGCTGGAGTTTGACACCCTGGAAGAAACGCTCGGATCAGATCTCTAACCTAGAGAATCAAAGAAGTCTGACTTGAGTCAAAGTCGCTGATGACCTACGTCCCCAAAGAAAAGTAAATCCAAAAATGCTGAAGAAAATAAGATTAGAAAACGTTTGAAACCTGATGTAAAACTTTTTTTTTGTTTTTAGCAAAGTCCCAGAACGCCGCCCGGGTCGAAACCGGTTTGGCTAACCTTACACTATGATACCAAATCGAGACACCTTATCCCGAGGAAAACCCTAATAAATAACTTGACTTTCACTCCACGCCAAATTGATCTCTTAACCAAAACCTGAAAAGGGAAGACGGGTGAGTATTTTGGGAATACTCAGCGAGAGTGTGCTTTTGGAGCACACAAGATTCTTAGACACACCAATTGAAATAGCAAAACGACTATACATGATATAGATATTAGACACACGCAAGCAACCTACATAACATGGCTAACATTACTATATAACATTGATTAAGTATTCCTAAATGCAATCATTCATTTATTCACAACAATCAACCTAGCAAGTCTACTTCACATTCCCAAGGAACCTCCTCCCAAGGTACTCATTCTCATGCCTCGACCCATATCGGGCTTGAAAAATAATAGTACCGGTGCCACCACCCCCATTCCGGGCTTGACAATGGCTCGTCAGCCCCTTCTCGATCACTACAACTTCACAATATTCAGTCCCTCGTTATAGGCCGTCAAACAATTTCTCGATCACTAAAACTTCACATTATTCAGTTATTCGTTGTAGGCCGTCAAACAATGAGTAACACTACACCTAACAAATGTATACTTCATAACCATATCATCATTTTCGATAATTACTCATTACAATTCAAACATCAATCATCAATTATCAATCATGTCTAATCCCTATACCAAGCATACACTTATTACTAGTCAACTAATGCATCTTAGGAATCCACAAAATAGTCCTCACATTAGCCAATTGATGAAGAATAGCGGACTTGGTTCACCTTTGGACAGATTTGGTACCCGATAGAAAAACAACCATAACTTTCTAATACAAACTCGGATAAGAGATCGGATGTTTGTTATGGATATACAAGTCAAAAAATCTTCACAGCGGAATGTAGATGTGTTCTGGAGATTCATATATCGCCGGAAAAACGCTTCACAAGTTGGCTACTCGCAAATCCAATCTGCACAGATCTGCCTCGAAACAACACACATAACTTCCGAACGACAACTCCAAATTCATATCCGCTTGCGGCTATGGTTATATCTAAGGGTCAAGAATACGCTCACCAAGTTTCATGTTGATCTGATTCGATTTTCTCATCTGTCTCTCTTCTCTCCCAAAACGGGTCAGATCTGACTCTTAGACAGCTACAGTGGCTTCTCCTTCGAGGTGGCTCGACGGTGGTGGCTCCAGCGGAATTCTGGCAGGGCTTCGCCACAAGATCACTCTCTGATCTCCTCTAGGTCGTGGCTCCTCTATTTATAGAGTGGAGAAAATGAGGTGTCTAGGTTTAGGGTTTCCGATAAAAGCTCTGATTTGCCCTTAATGATCATTATGGAGTTCTGCTACTGGGCTCCTCTTCTCCTTACTAATGGACCACGAAAATGGAGTCACAAAACTCTAGGATCCACTTTATATTGGGCCTCAATACTATATTTCTCTTATAGGCTTTTTCTTAACCCAAAACATGCTCGATGCTTGACTAATGCTTCTTCTGGTCTAACTCTTCCTCTCATTTGATATTTGGCCCAACTCTTCTCAAGCCCAACATAGAATGAATGATCCACGACCCAAAAAGGCTTTCACTCGAGAATACGAGACCGAGACGATGCTTCCTTTGCAAACTAGGTTTTTCTTTTACGGAAAGCTAGGGTTAGGGTTTCTTTGGTCGCAAGGTTTAGTGTTCTCGCCTTACGGTTTTAATCGGAAAAAAAATAGGCCCTAAAACTCATTCTTGGGATGTCACAAACTCCCCCACTTGAAATAAATTCGTCCTCAAATTTGCGGGTTGCTTCTCCCCCACTTGATTTTCAATCAGTCTTTGGAGCATCATCCCTTGTGATGTATGATCATGACATCTCTACGCTTCCGCTACGCAACTATGATAATCTGACCTCCCCTGGTTTCCAGTCCATCTCCCCAATGCTGGAGTCTTGACACCCTGGAAGAAACGCTCGGATCAGATCTTCAACCTAGAGAATCAAAGAAGACTGACTTGAGTCAAAGTCGTTGATGACCTACGTTCTAACCCCCAAAGAAAAGTAAATCTAAAAATGCTAAAGAAAATAAGATTAGAAAACATTTGAAACCTGATGTAATTTTTTTTTTTTAGCAAAGTCCCAGAACGCCGCCCGGGTCGAAACCGGTTTGGCTAACCTTACGCTTTGATACCAAATTGAGACACACTATCCCGGGGAAAACCCTAATAAATAATTTGACTTGCACTCCACGCCAAATTGATCTCTTAAGCAAAACCTGAAAAGAGAAGAGGGGTGGGTATTTTGGAAATACTCAGCGAGGGTGTGCTTTTGGGGCACACAAGATTCTTAGACACATCAATTGAAATAGCAAAACGACTATACATGATATAGATATTAGACACACGCAAGCAACCTACATAACATGGCTAACATTACTATATAACATTGATTAAGTATTCCTAATTGCAATCATTCATTTATTCACAACAATCAACCTAGCAAGTCTACTTCACATTCCCAAGGAACCTCCTCCCAAGGTACTCATTCTCATGCCTCGACCCATACCGGGCCTGACAAAAAATAGTACCGGTGCCACCCCCATTCCGGGCTTGACAATGGCTCGCCAGCCCCTTTTCGATCACTACAACTTCACAATATTCAGTCTCTCGTTGTAGGCCGTCAAACAATTTCTCAATCACTACAACTTCACAATATTCAGTTCTCGTTGTAGGCCGTCAAACAATGAGTAACACTACACCTAACAAATGTATACTTCATAACCATATCATCATTTTCGATAATTACTCATTACAATTCAAACGTCAATCATCAATTATCAATCATGTCTAATCCTTATACCAAGCATACACTTATTACTAGTCAACTAACGCATCTTAGGAATGCACAAACTAGTCTTCACCTTAGCCAATTGATGAAGAATAGCGAACTTGGTTCACCTTTGGACAGATTTGGTACCCGATAGAAAAACAACCATAACTTTCTAATACAAACTCGGATAAGAGATCTGATGGTTGTTATGGATATACGAGTCAAAAATATTCACAGCGGCATGTAGATGTCTTCTGGAGATTCCTATATCGCCGGAAAAACGCTTCACAAGTTGGCTGCTCGCAAATCCGATCTGCGCAAATCTGCCTCGAAACAACACACATAACTTCCGAACGACAACTCCAAATTCATATCCGCTTGCGGCTATGGTTATATCTTAGGGTCAAGAATACGCTCACCAAGTTTCATGTTGATCCGATTCGATTTTCTCATCTGTCTCTCTTCTCTCCCAAAACGGGTCAGATCTGACTCTTAGATGGCTACGGTGGCTTCTTTTTCGAGGTGGCTCGACGGTGGTGGCTCCAGTGGAATTCCATCAGGGCTTCGCCACAAGATCACTTTATGATCTCCTCTAGGTCGTGGCTCCTCTATTTATAGAGTGGAGAGAATGAGGTGTCTAGGTTTAGGGTTTCCGATAAAAGCTATGATTTGCCCTTAATGATCATTATGGAGTTCTGTTACTGGGCTCCTCTTCTCCTTACTAATGGACCACGAAAATGGAGTCAAAAAACTCTAGGATCCACTTTATATTGGGCCTCAATACTATATTTCTCTTATAGGCTTTTTCTTAACCCAAAACATGCTCGATGCTTGACTAATGCTTCTTCTGATCTAACTCTTCCTCTCATTTGATATTTGGCCCAACTCTTCTCAAGCTTAACATAGAATGAATGATCCACGACCCAAAAAGGCTTTCACTCGAGAATACGGGACCGAGACGATGCTGCCTTTGCAAACTAGGTTTTTCTTCTTCGGAAAGCTAGGGTTAGGGTTTCTTTGGTCGCAAGGTTTAGTGTTCTCGCCTTAGCGTTTTAATTGGAAAAAAATAGGCCCTAAAACTCATTCTTGGGATGTCACAAATACCATCATCAATATCAGAATTCGCTGCTCTGCTCCCATTTCCAAGGTTCTGGTAGTAACCATTGCTCTCATATTCCTTCAGTACATTCCAGCTTGTTGTTCCTTCTATAGTGTACTATTCATCCTTGAGTGTTCCAATCACCGTTACTCCTTTCTTGATTTTCCCATCTTTGTTGTCAATTTACAATTTCACTTACTTTGTGATCATCATACCCACCTTCCTTCACCTTCAAAATGGATTCTTACCTGATTTTGAGTTCAAATTTTTAAAATTATATTGGCAGCAGTATTATAGTATAAAGAGCATCTAGAACTATGCTCTATACAGAAATCTCATTAGAGATGTTGCAACGGCATTTAGAAGGAAAAATAAACTTTGAAATTCCATTTTTTCAAGTTAAGGAAGATTATTCAGGTAGGCAAGATTATAATTCTGTTAGATAAACTTTCAAAAATGAGGGAGAACAGATGAAGTCAGCAAATCAGAGTCTAGACATTTCACAATCTCTATGTAAATCAACATAGATAGAAGATAAGGAGGCTACAGTTAGTTACGGCGAACTCCATGTTAGCCCAAATCAAATGTGGCTTTCAACGGTTTTGCCACCTAAGGAGATAAAGCATAATGAAAATGTTAAACTACCTTGGTTCTTGTCTGAACAACACTTATGGCAACCAGAGTGTTTGAATCACGAAATAAGTGAGATACCAACTGAGATCAGATAAGTTGGAGACGAAAAGGGTTACTGGGCACATGCAATTTACAATTTTCAATCTTCGATCAAATTGAAAGAGTTGTTAGGAGAAGAATCCTATGGATATTTCGAAACGCTCATGAAGATGAATCGAATAGTCGATGATTGCTTTAGACGAAAAAACTAATAAATAGCAATTTTTCATTAAAGTGAGGTTTTAAATGTCAGAAAAAAAAAAATGGAGCCACGTGGCACTTTCTTCCTTGCTGATGTGGCACTAAGCTGGAGAGAGTTGACCCTCTTTTATATAATAGATTCGAAACGCTCTTGAAGATGAAGATGAAGATGAATTGAATAGTCGATGATTGCTTTAGACGAAGAGACTAATAAATAGCAATTTTCCATTAAAGTAAGATTTTAAATGTCTTAAAAATGGAGCCACGTGGCACTCTCTCCCTTGCTGATGTGGCGCTCAGCTGGAGAGAGTTGACCCTCTTTTATATAGTAGATTTTGAAGGCGTATTATCAAACAAGGGACCCGGTTTGTAATCGATGCCAAGCAGGAGAGGAAACAGTGAATCACCTACTGTTCGAATGTCTTTACGCTCGCTTGATTTGGGCGCTTCACCTGTCCCAGCTCCACCTGCAAGAGAAATGTCTCAGTCATTCTATTCAAATCTACATAAAGTGTTAACAATATCACAAAATCAACCCTAAGCATCAGACGCTGAGAAATTGGTTATGTGGATTATGTGGAGGTTGTGGAAGAATATAAATGACTATATCTTCAAAGGACAAGACTACAATGGACTGGAGATGGTGAGAAAAGCAACAGAAGATGCAGAGTGGGCAAATAGAAAAGCGGCTGAAGAACAAAGGCATCACGTTACTCTTCCTTGTATGGACATATCTAAATGGATACCACCTCCACATAATTGGCTCAAGTGTAACGTGGATGCAGCCTAGTCAAAATAGAGTGATCAAAGTGGAATAGGTTGGGTTCTTAGGGATCATCAAGGAAGAGTTCTTTGGATGGGAGCCAGGGCACTTTCACAGTTGAGGATGGTTCTAGAAATTGAGGTGGGCTATTCTGGTTATGACAAGCTTCAATTACAGGAACATAATTTTTGAATCTAACTCCAAGACACTTATTGAAGCGTTGTCAGATGAAAATCCTTGGCCCATTCTTAATGCAGTTCATCAAGACATATATCACCTCCTTTCCCGAATCGATTCTCATAAGTTGGTCGTGAAGGTAATGGAGTGGCGGATAGGATAGCTAAGGAGACTTTATGAATAATGTCCCAAAGTTGTATTCTATAATGCCAAATTGGATAATCCTTTTTTGTTGAGGAAGATAAGAATGGTTTGTAATAGGTTTTGGAGTAATGAGAGTTAAAGTTGAGCCAAAAAAAAAAATCAACTATTTGGTTAAATATTGTTAGATTAACATTAAAACCAAAAGGCAAAATTCCATAAAAATACTCTAACTAAATTTTGATAACTTTTTAATACCCCAACTATTTTCGTACACAGGAAAATACTCCAACTAATATATTTTTCCATTATAATACCTCAACTTTTAGATTTGTGACCATTTAACACTTTCGGTTTAACGGAGAGATAACCTCCGTTATTTTTTTTTTAATAATAAACTATTAATATTTAAATAAAAATTACATTAAAATTTCAAAATTTTCAAAAAAACTCAAAAAATCCAAAAAAATCGAAACAAATTCCAAAACAAATTCTAAAGTTAAGAAACAATAATTTTAATTTTTAGATAAAAATATATTATTTGTAAATTTTCGAATCTTTGAACTAAAAATTCCCAAAAACTCAAAAAAAACAAAAATAAAGTTGATATCGAAAAAAACAAAAAAAAAAAGTATTTTACAATTTAAGATTAGTAAACTATATTAATTTGAATTTTTTTTTGTCAAAAATGATATACATTAACTTTATAACTTGAAACACATTGGTTTTATTAGAAAATATTAAAAAGAACAAAATTCTAGAATAAAATATTGTATTTGAGTATTTATTGTAAAAAGAAATTTTTTGGAAAATACACTATTAGAGTTACAAAATTGAATCTTATATGTTTGAGAATTTGTTTTGGAGTTTTGTATTTTTTGAAATTTTAGAAATTTTAGTTCAAAGATTCGAAAATTATAATATAATATATTTTTATCTAAAATTTAAAACTATTCTTTCTTAACTTTAGAATTTTTTCGGAATTTATTTCGATTTCTTGGAATATTTTAGATTTTGTAAAAGTTTTTGGAATTTTTAATGTAATTTTTTACAAAAATAAAAAGATAACAGATGTTATCTCTCTGTTAAATCGGAAGTATAAAATGGTTACAAATCTAAAAGTTGAGGTATAATAATAAAAAAAAATATTAGTTAGAGTATTTTCCTGGACATGAAAATAATTGAGATATTAAAAAGCTTATATTAAAGTATTTTTATGGAAATTTTAACAAAAACTAACAATAAAACAGAAAATAACAATAAAACCAAAAACAACTTTCGAGAAGGAGCATCGACGATATATTCAAAAAGGTACTATGCATGATTAATTAAAAAATGATTAATTAAACTAGTTTATAGTTACAAAATATTCTTATTTTCTCGTATCTGGCACTTCCATTCAGTGAAAGCTCGCGTGCCGTTGACTCAAAACCAACCGGTCTAGGGAGCGAACCGTCGAGGTTTGCAATTTCAAAATGCTTTTTAAAATTAAATTCGAGAAAAGAAGATCTGACACATGGACTATTTCTCTGAACAGTGTTTTAAGTCTGGGCTCATAACCCCCAATTGGTCAGACCGTTCGACAACGACAATGTTTGGAAATAGATTATGGCTTATATTTAATCTGTGTAACACTGTTTCTAATTGTTATATGTTTTAGATTTTTCACACGAAAGTATTTGCAGTTACAATTCTATCTTTATTTTTATTAATTAATACTCTAATTTTCTTTTTAGATAATTAAAATACTAAGGATAAATTAAGAAAAATAACAATAACTATATTTAGGAAATAGAAAACATCTAATTTTTTAAAACAATTTTTTTTTCTAAAACATATATTATTAAGAAACAGAGGGAGTATATTTTTTTGTAAGAATAATTAAAAAATAGAGGGAAAATATCAAAAGTATTTTTTTTCACAACTGGAATTTATTAATAGAGAAAGAAAAGTGTACACAAAATTACACTTTGGGATGCCATACAACAATAATCCAAAAATCCAATTCAACGTATATAGATTTAGTCACATATAGAGAGTAATAACCCAACACTAGATTAGGTGAAAGAAGATTAGATACTTTCTACTCTTGTTAAGAGTAATCAAACACCGGGCAAAATACGAATTATGTTGACTCACATGTTTAACAGATTATTTAGTGAAAACGGTTTTTTCCACCCACATACTATCATAAATCAATGAAGAATTCAATTCAATTAAATATATAAAATTAGTAATTTCTTCATTCTTTTCCATATAACCAATTTTTATTTTTCCATTAGTATTTACCATTTTACCATGTTCGTCCTCGAATGTCATTTAACGACTTTGAAGGCCAATACGCTTTGAAGACCAAAACAATCTCGAAATCCATAAGAGTTCGATAGCTCGACTGAAAATATATCATGGGGTAATCTAAGAGGTCATATGATCGAATGGCAGCTGGAACAGGTAATAATTAAAGGTTGGTCCGCATCTAGGAAGATGTCCGGGATTCGATCCAGATGCTCCAAGTTATCAAAAAAAAAAAAAAAAAAAACCCAAAATCCAATCTTGAAAATAACATTTGTGTGTATTAACAATCAATTATTTATTTCCATATATACTTAGCCATTTCTTAGTTTCACCATTTCTGTTAACGTTTTATTTCAACATGCTACAAAGAGCCGGCTTGAGTTTTTAGGGGCCGCAAGTCAGAGAAAAAAATGGGTCGTTTTATACATTTTTATAATAAAATTTTTGAACTTAAAAAAGAAGTCATGAATGTGTTAAACAAAAGTTATAAAATATTTTAAAACACAAGAAACCAGTACATTATTCTTAAAATATGATAACACCATATTTTACATCTTTTTAAGACTCTGTTTTCATAGTTTTTAATCACACTTTGTAAAATTTTAGGATCATTTCATGCATTTGAGTCTCATTTGGAATTGACTTGCATTTTAGAAGTCCTAGAGAGTTTTGTGTCGTTTTTGGTTTGCTGGAACCTTTCTCAGGTGTTTAGGAGTGACTTGGAGTAGCTTGGATCAAAGGAGACGCTTGGAGCTTAAAGGAAAATGTAGAGGCCATCCAAAGAGCTTTAAAGATCGACTCATATGAAGCGTTTCCATGCGGATTTATCTTCGGCGGTCTTCATGAAAGTCGTAGATAATTGAGTTAGCTTTCGTTTGGAGGTGGTTTCAAGTCATTCAGAGCTGTGGTTCAAGAGTTATGACCGAAATGGACAGACTTCACAATCTAAGTGGCCAGACTTCACAATATAAGGCTAGACTTCACATTATAAGGCCAGACTTCACAAAACAATGGCCAGACTTCACTTATTCCCTGATTTTTTAGGCTGTTGACCCGAGTCCGATTTTTATGCTCTTAAATACACTCTTATTCCTGTAATAATAGAGCCGACTTTGACGGAGACCAAAAACAAAAGCACAAACCTTGTTCTTCATTTCTTTCAAGAAGATTTGCAAACCTTTGATGATCTAGTGAAGTTTTATTAAATTTTCTTTCACTTTCTTTCTTATCTCAACTATGCCTTTCATTTCTATGGTTTATTTGTGCTGTTTGACCATGTGTGAGTAGTTCTTTTAGGGTTCTTGGGTAAAGTAGATTATGGTGATTTTAGGTTTGTTCTTGATGTTTAAGAGCTAGATTACTTGATATCCTTTCTCATTGAGTGTTCTTAATGCTAGATTAGCCATGATCAAGTTGATCTAGAACACTAGGTGTTCGATGAAATTCCCCAACGAATTTAATGAGTGCTTTTCATATCTTAGCCAATGGACGTTGCTGTCTAAGATGAATTGTGGTTAATTAGCCATGGTTTTTTCTCGATTTTGAACATATTGTTTTTGTTTTTCTTGTTGTTTTATAGCCAAATATGATAGATCTATCAAATAACTATTGATTCATGACTTAAATTGAAGAAAAAAATTGAACTTTTTTGAAGAATCCGATTTATATGATGAATTAGGTATGATCATGGCGGTTGGGAGCCGCCTAGCGCATAACCGCCACAGAATCAGCTGCATGAGACGTCTTTTCGAACATGATGAAACACTACAAGAAAACATCCATTTTGCAACGACATATATCGTTGTAAAATCGTTGCAAAACAGGTGTACCATCGAATTTGCGACGAAACGTAAATCGTCGTTAACTGATCGTCGTAAACCAAAAATCGTCGTAAAATCGTCGTAAAATTACGAGGGGCAAAAAATCGTCGGTAAGAAATCGTCGTAAAGTTTACTTCAAAATTACGACGAATCAAAGTACATCGTAAGAACGATGGCAATTTACGACAAAACAACGACGAATTTAGGATGATTATATGGACAAATATTCGTCGTAAATCGGAGGTAAATATTTCATCATAAATTCGTTGGAATACTATAATCCTCGAAAAATTGTCATTCATGAATTGTCGTTAATTAATCATCGTAAAATCGTCGCTAATTAACAACGATTTTACGACGATTGTTAATTGTTTTTAGTTTAATTAATTAATGAATTTTTATAATTTTATTTTTTTAATTTGATAAATTTTGAAATTATAATTTGAAATTAAAAAAAATATATATATTAGATAATAAAATTTTCTTACAAATATTCTTATTAAAAGATTATTAAATATCGAAATGCTATAAAACTATTTCGTAATCCTCGAGACCCAAATTGTCTTCGGGACGTGGCTCCCCATCTCTCGCCGTACCGGTTGTCTGCGTCGGTGGCTGATTGCTTAGCCCCGCTCCTTCTGCCGCTGCCGCGTCTACCTCTGCTCATCTTCGTCGCTTTTCCCGCAACATGGCATGCATTGCCGGGTTACCTATCGCCATGATATCGAAGAGCGAGTCATTCGCCTACGCCTCCATATCAAACCACTGCTGAAGACTCGAAATCTTCGCCTGATATGCCGTAGACTCGGTCTCAACCCTCTGCTGAAGACCTGTAATCGTGGCACGTAAGACGACTGGATCATCTTCTGGCGATCGTCGTCGCGGAGCAAATGACGAGGCGGCTGAGACATCTCGAATAGATCCCATCCCGACGACCTTCCCCTTTTTCTTAGGGGCGACCTACATTTAAAATTACAGTTAATTAAAATTTTAAAAAAAATTAAGGACTAAAAATATTTAAATACTAAATTATTTTATATACCTCCTCGAAGATCAGGTCAATATCGGGTGTGGTCAACACTCCAGACTGGACCGACGAACCGCTAGGAGATAGCTGCTGAGATAGCTGTGTCTCTCGCTCGGTGACATTGGAAGTCACCTCGTTGAAGAATTGTTAGGCCTTCTCTGAAACAAAGGCATCATTCTTCTTCCGGTGCGTCTTCTCATAAACTTGCGTCATCGGAGGGAGTACACCTCCGTTTTCAGCGGCCTAAGAAAAAAATACATTGTTATTGATCAAGTAAATAACATAAACGAAATAACTTAAATAAATATAATTACCATATTTAGACGAACACCCGCAAAAGGCGTTTGGCCGGCTGTATGAGGCACAGACACGGGTTTGCCGTCCGGACCAACGGTGTTGCGGGAAGCCGAACACTTCTCCACAGTTCTGATCGAGTTCGGATCCAGCCAATACCGCACCAAGCCGTCTCATACTGCTTTATCCATCGAAGGGGGCTTTGCTTCATCGCCATCCTTCTTCCATGCCTTCTTCCATTCACCAACTACCTCTTGGATGCGAAACTGCACCTTCTCGAGGAACAATGTTTCAACCCCGCCATGAATCGCAAGATCTCAGTGATATTTTTGCTACATGAGAAACAAAAATAATTAAATATTTTATAAAATTAAATTAACTATATATATAAATATAATAAAAATAATG
>PKMM01011695.1:181085-227589 GCA_002933915.1 Eutrema heterophyllum | reverse complement strand
TATATATCTATAGTAACCTAAATAAAATACAAATTAAAATAAATAATTTAAAATTTTACCTTTTTTTTGCAAGGTATTCGCGAGAGAGGAGAGAGGCAAGAGAGAGATTGAGATTTGAAAAATGAAGAAATGAAATATGAGCGTGTGCTTATATAGAATTTGTCGTCGTCGCTAAATCGTCGCAAAGTGAATTTTTTTTTTTTGGTTTTCCCACACGCGAGAACAGTCAAACGTTTTCATTTTCTGAGAAGCGGTTAATTAAATTCATAGTTTGCGACGATTTCACGACAATTCCTCGTAAAATCGTCGCAAATCTGAAACGATTTAGAGTCGAAATTTTGTAAAAATACGGTTTAGGATATAGGGCATAGGTACGATGATTGTTACATCGATTGCAACACATCTAAATCCATCTAAATGTTTACCGTAAACCCTAAATCTTCAAATCATCTATGTGTTCATTGAGATTGAAGAAAGACTAAAAGATAGAGTAAACGTACCATGGTAACTTAGCTAAGATGAAGTAAGACAATGAGTTTGCGGAGAGAATAGTGATTGATCGAGTTTCAATTTCCGATTAATTCAATAAACTAAAGATGGATTTCAATGAGAGTTGCAAAATACAATGTGATGGATAGGGTTTAGGGTTTAGGGTTTATGGCATAGGGTTTAAGGTTTAGATGGATTTCATCAAAATCGTCGCTAAATCGTCATAAATTACGACGTTTTTATGAGGAGATTATAGAATTCATCGTAAAATCGTCGTAAATTACGACGATTTAACGACAATTTCGATGAAATCACATGTTTAGGGTCTTGACATCTCATTGCAAAATACAATGAGATGTTGAGATGTTAAGGTTTATTGTCTTAGGGTTTATGGTTTAGATGGATTTCATAGAAATCGTCACTAAATCGTCGTAAACTTGCAACGATTTTGCGACGATTATTATGAAATCTCATATACCTTTACCTTATTCCCTATACAATAAACATTATTGTCATGAGGGTTAAGATGTTAAGGTTTAGGGTCTTAGGGCATAGGTTTTAGGGTTTATATGGATTTCATAGAAATCGTCGCTAAATCGTCGTAAACTTGCAACGATTTTGCGACGATTATTATGAAATCTCATATACCTTTACCTTATTCCCTATACAATAAACATTATTGCCATGAGGGTTAAGATGTTAAGGTTTAGGGTATTAGGGCATAGGTTTTAGGGTTTAGATGGATATCATAGAAATCGTCGCTAAATCGTCATAAACTACGATATTGCGACGATTCCTATGAAATTCCCTAAACCCTAAGTCCCGATCCCCTCTCCGATTATTTCCGCTCATTTCCCGCCGAAGGTGAGGTGATTAGTAAATTATAAGACACATAGACGAAATTAGAGTCAACAAAGGGTTAGACACAGATCAAACCCTTTGTTGACCCTAATTTCATATATGTCTCGCAATTTATTAATCGATGCACCTTCGGCAGGAAATGAGCGGAGATAATCGGAGATGGGATCGAGGGTTTATGGCATTTCATAGGAATCGCCGCACATTATTAATACATTAAATTCACAATAATATTACATTAAAATTCATAATAATTATATACTCACTCGGATTCATTTCCGGACGAAGACGCATCCGTTTCTTCATCATCTGGTTCATCACTTTCTTCAAACTCATCTTCCTCATCTTCTTCCTCTGTATCGTCTGTGAGATATTCAACTTGCCTGTTTTGAGGATCTATCAACAGGATGTCATCAGTGCTCTCATTTGGTTCTGGCATATCAGAGCAATAATCTTGCTGCATTGGGAGATCCTCAACCCCCACAATTCGACCCCTCGGAGAAAATATTATAACTAATAACCATGAGATACGCGTGGTGCGAACTCGCGGATATGGAACAAAACTGACTTGTTCTGCTTGTGATGCTAGGATAAATGGCTCGTACTTATTGTAACGTCGCGATTGGTTGACGTCTACTGCCCCAAATTTGTTTTTACGGACCCCTCGATCAACTGTTGGATCGAACCAGTCGCATTTGAAGAGAACG
The DNA here is from genome assembly GCA_002933915.1 of Eutrema heterophyllum. Taxonomy (NCBI): domain Eukaryota; kingdom Viridiplantae; phylum Streptophyta; class Magnoliopsida; order Brassicales; family Brassicaceae; genus Eutrema; species Eutrema heterophyllum. The sequence goes on along the minus strand of PKMM01011695.1, from coordinate 225,535 downwards.
CATTTCAAACCTAAGCAGTCGGGGTACTCAACTTCAATTATGTCTTGTAACACTCCATAAAAATCTATTTCGCCACGCACACATACCTCGTAGTTGGCAGTAGCTCTTTGATTGCCTTATTTGAATGTATGAAATATATATCCGCATGTGCAATACATGTGTGCAGTCGTTATCTTCGATATGTGGCATTTGATTAACTCATGGAACCAGAGTGGATATGCGGTATCCCCATGCTCTACCTAAATCGTTAATTAACAAATTAATCAATATAATATATGTATTAGATTGTCCAAGTAATTAATTTCTACGTACTTGCATCTTCAACCACGGGGCAAAGTGTTGATCTTTACGCTTATTGATTTCATCGTCTGAGATTCTTTCAATGACTTCTCGAACCTATCTAACAAATTCACTGCATACAAAAGTATATACAAGTAAGATAAATGGATATATAATTTAACCATATATATGTATGTTTATACACTTACGTCTCAAATTGACTAACTTCTTCGCAATTTAAGAGGATATACGTTTGGGCACTATGATGGTCTTTTTCATTGGCAAACCAAACTGACTTCACGCTTCCACATAACCGACCGACTGAAGAAAAGATGTCTGGGACACCTTCATTAACATATGTTCGTCCTACACCTCTATCATCATATCGCCGTGCTGCCCTTTTCCGTGTGCGGACCTTCAAGCCGAAATAGTATCCCGTGAAGTGAGAAATTTCTTCTGTTAAACTTCCTGCTACTATTGAGCCTTCAACTTTGGCTAGATTTTTAACCTTCCGCTTCAAATGTCCCATGAATCGCTCGAATAGGTACATCCACCGATACTGCACAGGTCCCCCAAGTTCTGCTTCGTGAGGGAGATGGATAGGTAGATGTTCCATAACGTCAAAGAAGGCTGGGGAAATATTTTCTCCAAGTTGCACAACAAAATAGGAATAGAAGCATCAAGTTGTGCAATAACATCTTCTGACAAAGTGCGGGTACAAAGATCCCGAAAAAACGCTTCAATGCCTACAATGACAACCACATATAAGGTAGACTTGTTAATTTTCCATTTCATCTATATTATATCAATGTTTACATATGTGATTAATTTAAAGTTACCTGCAATTGCTTTGTGTACATTTCCTGGTAGAAGTTCAGCAAATGCGAAAGGAAGTAGTCGTTGCATAAAGACGTGACAGTCATGACTCTTCATCCCGGAAAACTTTTGCCATTTCTCAACACATTTAGCTAGATTAGATACGTACCCATCCGGGAACTTCACATCAGATGTTGCCCATTTGAACAAGGCTGGCTTTTCTTCCGCACCCAATCAAAATATGGGAACATGTGCTTTCCCATTGCTTGTAATATGTAACTCAATCCGACAACAAAGATCAGGCAAGTCTAGTCTTGACTTACCGCTATCTTTAGTCCTTCCACGCACGTTTAACATTGTATGCATGATGTTATCAAAAAGTTTTTCTCAATGTGCATGACATCCAGATTGTGTCTAACCAAATGATCCTTCCAATATGGAAGCTTCCAGAATATGCTTTCCTTATGCCAATTGTGATGCTCCCTATATCCATCCGCCATATTAGCTGGAGTGTGCCAATTTCCACCACGATTGATTGTTTCTAGTGCACCATAATGATCAATTTCTGCTTCTAGATATTCTCCGGAAAGATAAACAGGAGGAGGAACACGAACAGCTTTGTTCTTTCTAAAAAACCGCTTGTTTCTCCGATATGGATGGTGAATTGGTAGAAATCGGCGGTGACAATCAAACCAACTTGTTTTCCGACCATGTTTCAATTGAAACGTATCTGTCCGACTGAGACAATATGGACAAGACAATCGCCCATGCGTAGTCCAACCTGATAACATCTCGTAAGCAGGGAAGTCGCTTATTGTTCACATAAGCACCGCACGCATTGTAAAAAAAAATTTCCTTGCAAAATCATATATCTGACCCCTGGTATACCACAACTGCTCCAATTCCTCTATCAGAGGTTGCAAAAACATATCAAGGGAACGTTTCGGATGCTTCGGACCAGGTACTAAAATACTCAAGAATAAAAATTCCCTTTGCATGCACATATCTAGAGGCATTATGATTACTGCCATAAAGAATATTGCCTACCAGACATACCAAATGGACTAAATCCATATGTGCAAAGACTAAGATACACATTTCGTTTCTCTCTAGCAAAGTCTGGGTGTACCGTCTTAAAGTGTTTCTACGCTTTTGCATCTGAAAGATGAGTAACCGCCCCATCTATCTGCAAATGATCTGCATGCCATCTCATCGATGCAGCTGTCCTCTCAGACCGATACATTCTTTTTAACCTATCAGTTATAGGAAGGTACCACATCCGCTGGAACGGTACCTTACTCCGACCAATATCTTGCGGCTTATATCTTGGCTTATGGCAAAATCGACATTCCAGCAACTTATCATCATCTTTCCAAAAAAGCATGCATTGTCAACACAAACATCTATCATCTCATAAGGCAACTCAAGACTATAAAGCAGCTTATGTATCTCATAGTAAATTTCAGCAGCTAAATTGTCCTATGGCAAATACACTTTAATCAAATCAGCCCAATCATCCATGCAAACCTCAGCTAAGTTATGATCAGTTTTAATAGTCATCATCCTAGCCGCCAACAACAATTTAGAGTGCCCTTCTCTACATTCATCGTAGAGTGGCTGATTTGCAGCATCTAGCATATCATAAAATATTTTTACATCTAGATTGGGTTCCTCATCATGATGATCATGTGCAAATGTATTTACGGTTTCATGAAATGCATCCGTAACCATGTCATGAATCCTATCATGATCTTGACCATGCTGCTCCGCATGATAATCAAATTGATTGAAATTATTTGACTCATCAAAATTCGATGCTTGATAATTGCTACTACTACTAGCTGCGTTTCCCCAATGACCCTCTCCATGACCCTCTCCATGATAATACCAGATATAGTAATGCGGCATAAACCATCTATTTAATATATGCGACCACACCTTCGAGGTAATGATAAATTTCATATTCTTGCATTTTGGACAAGAACAGTACATCTTACCACTGGTAATCGTATTTTGTATAGTTCCCGCTTGATGCATGAATCCCTCCACCCCATCACTGAAATCACATGTTAGCGATCCCTCCGAATCAAAACGATTATACATCCATCTTCTAATTTCGTATATTGATATTTTTTGTTGGTAAGAGAGAAGTAAATGTTTCTGAATATGAAATTTTTATTACGAGGTTGACCACTATATATAGATTTTTATTTTCGTTACCATCGAATTAGCAACGAATTTGGCATCGATTTTACAACATGTTTACCTAACCGTACACCTGTGAATTTAAACGTGTTGACCTAACTTATATATCGTCGAAAAATCGTTGTAAAGTTCAACGAATATAAATCATTGGGAATTCGTCGGTAATTACCGACGATATTACAACGTTTTATAGAAATCTCGGTAAATTGTCGCTAATTTATGACAATTTTTAAAATCGTCGTAAAATCATCGATAATCGGACCGAATTTGATAACGAGTTTACGACGAAATATTTCGTCCCAATGTTACAACGATTTTGCGACGTTTTTTAAAATCGTCGCAAGATCGTCGTAAAGACGATGTTGATTTGCGACGAAAATAAATCATCACAAAAAATCGGTGCTAAAACTTTTTTTTTTACTGAAACTAGTCTTAAGAATTTAATAAATTTTTTTAAAAAAATCAAAAATTATATTTTAGTTTTTTAGCAAAACAAATTAATGATTAATTAAATAAGTCATCGGTCTAATTAGTACAAATCACAAAATCCAAAAAGGCATTGCATTTGAAAGATAATGTGTTTTGTAAATCTGAAAGCAACATATTTGGGAGTTTAAATTTCGAATCCAATGATTCAATAATAATAAAAACAAAACAAGGCATTACATGAGTGAGTCCTGTAAAAAAGAAAAGAAAGAAGAACAAAAAGCCTAATCTATATAATAAAATTTATTTATATATATATTTTTTTTGTGCCTTTTCATGGTTTCTTTTTCGTGCCTGTAACTCTGAGAAGGTACACAGTTGAGTAAGTAAATAAGTGTGGAACACAATCAGAGACAAAAGCCTAAAGACTCGAGCAAACTTTTTTTTTTTTTTGATATAATAAAACCTTTTTTATTTTATTTTTTCGTTTGTTCAAATTTCAAAAACGTCTCTTTAACCCACCACTCCCTCCATTACCACCACAATTTCACGTTCTCCTATACTCTCTCTCTCTCTCTCTCTATCTCTCTCTCTCAAACTTTCTACTTACCTGAGAAAAAAAAAATCTCAGGTTTTTCTTTGTTTTGTCTACGAATTCGAGCCTTAAAGATCGAACCTTTTTCATCTACGACAAGATGGGTGCTTCAGGGAAATGGGTTAAGTCAATTATCGGTCTCAAGAAGCCAGAGAAAGATGAAACTGTAAGAGCTTTTCACCCAATTTCTTCACTTTCTTATGTTCTCTTCGTTTCATAAAGAGCTAAAAGCTTGAGAGAGATTGTTTGTTTTCAGGAAAAGGGTAATGGGAAGAACAAGAAATGGAAGCTATGGAGGAGTTCTTCAGGGGATTTAAGCTCGTCTTGGAAGGGTTTTAAGGGAAGACATCGGTCTGAGTCAGAAGGTTTGGTTTCTTCCACTGCTTACTCTGCAGCTGTTGCAACTGTGCTTAGAGCTCCTCCTAAAGATTTCAAAGCTGTTAGAGAAGAATGGGCTGCTATCAGAATCCAAACCGCTTTTCGAGGCTTCTTGGTGAGTTTTTTAAGCTATGAGTTTGAATACAATTGAGAGAATAGAAAACCAATTTGAGGGCTTTTTTCACAATCTGTTTTGATTTAGCATTCAGTTTGAGGGCTTCTAGCGGTTTCTTGGTGAGTTTAAGCTATGAGTTTATTACAATTGAGAGCATAGAAAACCAATTTGAGGGCTTTTTCACAATCAATTTTGACTTGGCAATCAATTTAATGTTAATTAGCATTCAATTTGAGGGCTTTTCAATGTTTCTTGGTGAGTTTAAGCGATGAGTTGAATACAATTGAGAGAATAGAAAATCAATTTGAGGGCTTTTTCACAATCAATTTTGACTTAGCATTCAATTTAATGTTAATTAGCATTCAATTTGAGGGTTTCAAGGTTTCTTGGTGAGTTTAAGCGATGAGTTGAATACAATTCAGAGAACAGAAAATCATTTTGAGGGCTTTTTCACAATCAGTTAAGACTTAGCATTCAATTTAATGTTACTTACCATTCAATTTGAGGGCTTTTAGAGGGTTTCTTGGTGAGTTTGCCTATTGGTTTCATGATTTCAATCAATTGAGAGGACTTTTTCACAATCAATTTTGATAAGCATTCGATTTAATGTTATTAGGCGAGAAGAGCATTGAGGGCGTTGAAAGGGATAGTTAGGCTACAAGCTTTAGTGAGAGGGAGGCAAGTGAGGAAACAAGCAGCTGTAACACTAAGGTGCATGCAAGCTCTGGTTCGAGTGCAGGCTCGTGTTAGAGCTCGTCGTGTGAGGATGACTGTTGAAGGACAAGCTGTGCAAAAGCTCTTAGATGAACACAGAAGCAAATCTGATCTCTTGAAAGAAGTCGAGGTTATTGTCTTTTGGCTTCTTTTTTTGTGCGCATTGTTCTGATTCATATCAAAATGTTAACTTGTTGTTTGATATACTCTCAGGAAGGTTGGTGTGATAGGAAAGGCACGGTAGATGATATTAAGACAAAGTTGCAGCAGAGACAAGAAGGTGCTTTCAAGAGGGAACGAGCATTGGCTTATGCTGTAGCTCAAAAGGTAAATTGTGCACACACTCTTCTCATTTTAAGATCTTGTTTTAAGCTCATTTCTGAATCCAGATTCCGGTTTTTCTGCAGCAATGGAGGTCGATTCCTAGCTCAAACCTTAAGACAAACAATTCAATCTCATATCTCAAAAGCCAAGAGTTTGATAAGAATAGTTGGGGATGGAGTTGGTTGGAGCGTTGGATGGCTGCTCGGCCATGGGAGACTAGACTTATGGACACTGCAGATGCTGCCACACCTCCTCCGAAGCATTTGAAATCACCCGAAACCGCAGATGTTGTTAAAGTTAGAAGAAACAATGTGACAACTCGGGTTTCTGCAAAGCCTCCATCTCATGTATTATCTTCAAGTCCTGGTTATGAATTTAATGAGAGCCCTGGTTCGTCGTCTATCTGCACTTCAACCACACCTGCTTCTGGAACCACTGGCCTTGTTTCAGACAATTCTAGCAGTCAAGCAAACAAGAACAAGCCAAGTTACATGAGCATGACTGAATCAACAAAGGCTAAGCGAAGAACTAACCGTGTTCTCAGACAATCCATGGATGAATTTCAGTTTATGAAGAACTCCGGATTGTTTACCGGGGACTTGAAGAGTAGTCCTGCCTCGGATCCTTCCTACGTTACTTTCTCCAAACCACTCGGTGTTCCTACTCGATTCGAGAAGCAGAGAGGGTAAAGTGACATTGTGAGATTCATGTCATTGCTTGAGGAAAGTTTCAACAGCTTGTTGTTGTCTTTGTGTTGGGAGATATCTGTGTATGTTAATTTCTTCTTTTTTCCTCTGAAACTACATTGGAGTTTTTGATTACCATGAATTTAAATATAAAAATTGCAGTTTTCAATTTTATTTCATCATGAAACTTTCAGTTTATTTAATCAGTTGTGTCAAGAATCAGAATCTTTTGATGGCTCTGAGCTTAACACCATTCTTGAAGCTGAGAATCACACCATAATCAAGCTGAAGTGGTTTCTCCATTTCTGAGGAATGTCTGAAAATGTAATTACGGTAGAGATGCAGCAAGGTGAGTTTGATCTCCTGCAGAGCAAATTTTTGTCCAACACAGGCTCGTGGACCGATGCCAAACGGAATGAAAGCATATGGATGTCTAAGTTTCTCCTCTTCTCCGTTCGGATCAAATCTTTCCGGCCTAAACTTCTCTGGCTCAGGGAAGTTTTTGGGGTCCTTTGCTAGAACTCCTAGTGCCAACCAAACCCATGTCCCCTAAAGAACAACAAGGTAAGTAACAGAGCACAAGTCGTTCTTAAAATGCAAGATTAAGACTTTGAATGGTGGCAGCGGATGGAACACAAGCTATAGAGTTGATGGGTTTACCTTGGGGAGTAAGTAACCTCCTATCTCCACTTCTTTTGCAGTTTCCCTTGCAACCAAAGGAGAAACCATGTAGAATCTCATAGCCTCTTTGATGACCTACAAAGGAAGAAGAACAAGAACATCCATAAGAGATTCTAATACCCTCACATAAGTCAACTTCTCAGTTATGTTTGGTACGAATAAAGCACCTGATCGAGGTATGGGAACTTGTATTGTAAGTCATTGGAAGTCGGGATCAGATCACGGCCTCCAAACCCGTCAATCTCCTGAAGCAGACATTTCTCAACTTCGAGATGACCAGAGACTAAGTAGAGAACGGAGGATAGTGTGAAAGCAGTGGTTGCAGAGCCAGCAAGAAGATGCTCATAAGTCACAGCGCTAATATAATCCGGCGTAAAGATGTTCTTGGCAAATGTATCGGACTCTCTAGCTTTCAAAATCAATGACAAGAAGTCTTTTGAGTCTTTTTCTGTCTCCTTGGCTCGCTTTGACACGATCTCATTGAGTTGTCCACTCAATCTTCTGTTAGTCTTCTCGACTCTCCAGTCCATTGTTCCCGGTATTCTCTTCAGTATCTGCCTGAATGGCTCTTGAAGAATCGGAATCAGTAAGCCTAAGATGATGGAGAGCGAGCCGGACAAATCCATCTTGAGCTGTGTGGTGGAGTAGACATGCTGGTTTATGAAATCAGTCACCTCTACATTGCTATCCATTGAATCTTTGATTTGTCTTTTACCCGAGAGGCCAAAATCGACTCCAAAAGCAGCTTGTCCGATGATATCTGTGGTTAGTTTGAGGACGAGATTGGAAATAACGATATCTCGCGTCTCAGAATCAAGATTATGAGTAGCAGAAGTGATGAAATTTTGCATTGTTGGTATAAGACTTGTCAAATGTGAAGGCTGGTAGAGAGATAAGATGGTGTTTCTCATCTTAGACCATCTCTTGTCCCTGTTAAAGATCCATGAAATCATTAATGGTCATAGAAAGGTTGAAGAAGAGAGATATCTATAGACTATAGTAGTGCCGGTCTAATGAAAATGGTGTTCCGAATCAAGAAGCATATATACCTGGTGAAGAAGAGGCCTTTCTGGTGAAGAGGAGAGGCTGAGATTGGAGAAGGAATGCTTCTGTTTGGAATATCTTTGAATTTCTTTATCCCAACTTCTCTGCAAAGCTCTGCTTCTGCAACTATTATCAGTGGTTGCCTCCCCATCTGAAATCTGTTTTTTTTTTTTTTTGGTTAATTTAAACTGATCTATTGGTCTTTTTAGATTTTGTCTTTTTTTAATTACTTGTGTTCATCTTTTTTTTCTTTCCACGCTGGTTGTGTTCATCAATCAGCCAATATAACAACAATAAGAGATATGGACATATAAACCAAACCGAGCCAAATCTTTAACCAACATGTTTTAACTAAATTCAAACGGAGATATGTTTTATAATCTGTTTGATTTTGTTATTTTCAAACAAAGAAAAAAACTGAAATTTATCTAACCGGACGAATAAACCGAAATTCATTCAAATTTTATATTTTTAATTACATCGTCTGAAAAATATATATAATCATATCAATACATAGAATATTGATCAAATAAGTATTTATAGAATATCAAAAGAATTAGTAAATTGAGTTTTTTTCGAAGAACATTTTTAGTTTTTAATTGGGAATGGGTCAATCTAATACAACCGGAGAAATGATGCATAATAGCCAAAGATGAAGATCGCATCAGATCGAATGCGAATATGAGGACCGGAAAAGTGGATACTCTCTTGGCAAGTAAATTTATCGAAGAAAATAATAGTCAAAATTCATTTTCCTTATTTTATCCCCTTGTATTTTAACTATTTTATGTATTTTTTATGTAACTTGAATTATATATATAAAGATAAATGTTTAAAAAAAAAAGTATTTCTAGAATTAAGCTGTTTTTCTTATTTTAAATCAAACTGAATCTAAACCGAAAACCAAATCAAACAAACAAAACTGAGAAACCAAAAAAACACTAAACTCTAAATTGGGTTGTCCACCCAAAATAACTATCAAGAAAGGAAAGGACCTGAAGATAGGGCCATAGTGCTTAGCAAGAACGGAGAAGATGTCAGGGCCGTACTTAGCCATCAAGGGCAAGTGACCAACAAGAGGCATAGCGGTTGGACCGGGGACATTGCGTACGGACCAGGAGGGTCGGTACAAGTAGACCATAATCACAGCCGCTGCAAAAGTCAAGAATGCAACAAGAGCTTTGTGTTGTATCAAGAATAGATCAAGAACTTCCCACCATAGATGTTGCGTCTTCATCTCTCTAACCTCTAAAGGTTCTATGTTTTTTTAATTTTTAATGTGTGTAGGTTTTGGTTGGTGCAGTTCATTAATTTATATAGTATTTGATGTGCCTTTGAAAAGTGGGTTCTACTCTCTTTCCACTATCCCACCTTTAGAATAGTGTGGGACTATTTTGCAAGAAGACAAACTGCGTTGAAATTATTTGTCAAATTCTGATCTCTACTACTAAGTGATTGTAACGCACGGACTTCATATTGAATTTTTAAGTTTTTTTGTCAACATTTAATCATATTTAGTTTATATTCCAAAACTTTAAATAATTCAATCTAGTATATACACAGATATCACTTTACAATAAAAATCAATGATTTTCGTCCTACATGCTATAACACAACTTTTAATCAATGGTAGTCAAGTGTGGAATCTAGCCGAAAGTTCTCAGATGCTCTCGGTAGAGAGTTATGATATTAAACATCGAATCTGGTCAGAAATGGTCTAGTGTTCATTTTAGTACCAAAAACAAGTGATCCATAACAATGGATTTTTACAGCTACAAGTTATAGCATAACTAATATATCAGATTTAATGTTGTCGGTAGTTCAATTTTTCGCCATAAGCGTTTGTAAATGTGTGGCTGCCTTCGCATGCCTTTACACTTGCATGGTTTGGATGGAACTTGGCGGTCACCTCCATATCATCCTTCGTTTAGTCCTCCAAACAACAATCTATCACTTTTGGCGGCAAAAGAAATGGTAGGAGACACCATCGTCCACATCTCCCGGTTTCGCAGCTCATATTTCGCATTGACAAAGCCATTCGGAATCACATAAGTTCCATTCAAATATGTTTTAATTAAAAAAAATATCCGATAGTCGAATTCCATTCGATATAATGAATCAAAATTTAATATAGTAGAACATTGGATGTAAATTAAAATTTAATAAATAAAATAAAACAAAATGTTTTGAAAATCCGGTCTTTTTGACCATCTCCACTCATCGTGCTTGTAGATGTCAAAGGGGGTTTACCGTCAATTATAGTTTTGGTTTCCTTTTTTCTTCACTATTTCCCCCATCTTTCTTTTTTTGGTCATTCCTTTTTTAGTTGAACAAATTATTGATGATTATTTGTTAGTATTTTAATCGGGAAAAGAAATGGCTATGTATGGAGGAAATGGTTTCGAGTTTGGACTTTGGAATTTTAACCATAAAGAAGAAATTAAATCATTACATGGCCAACTTTTGTTTTAGTGTTGTTCTTTTTCTACATCGAAGATCAATATATTGAATTTATATTTAGAGTTAATAATTTTTTTGTTGGTTTTTAGATTAAATTTTTAATCGTCAAAATTTTGTTCTTTCATCTAATTTCGTTCGTTTCCAAATCTTTGGTTTTCAGAGTATATTTGGCTATTTTAATGTGTTTAATTGGTTCGGTATCATAGTTTCTATGTGTTTCCCTTTTTTTTTGTGCTATATGGCTCCAGAGATGTATTCATATCCATCGACTTTTGTTTCCGGGGATTTTAACTTGTACGCCAGCTTGTATAATGTTCTCATGTTTGAATAAAAAAAAAAGAGAGATTAAAATGAGCTCTAGAATCACATATAAGAAGAGTATTGGAACCGAAGCTATTGATATAACATTGCAAAATTGTTTTCATGAAGTTTGTTCGATTTTCGGTCCGTTTCATGCTTACAACAATCAGTGCTGACAATAATTACAACCAATACATTTTAGAGAAATTCATCAAAATAACCTCGTTGTATAACAATATTACTAGAGTAATTTCTAGGGAGAGAGGGTTTACTAGACTAACCTTACAAAGTTGGTCAATGTCCATTTTATCCATATGTTGTATTGTATTACGATTGTGCCATTATTAATTATTTTTTATTTAATTTTTTTGAACAAAAAAAAAATGAAATAAAAAAAGCTAATGAAAAAAAAAACCAAAAAAAAATCTGGTTTACAAAAAAAAAAAACCTCTCGACAAAGGCGATAGGAGGCGACGACGACGTTTGGGACGACGTCTTGATTCCGCGCGATTCCGGCCCGATTCCGGCCCGATTCCGGCGAGGAGTGAGCCGTTTCCGGTAAGTTTCTTCATCTTCTTGCTTCGTTTTAGGTTTCTCTTGCTTCCACGAAGAAGAACCGCGACGAGGAAGAAGTTACGGCGAAGGAGATTGACTTTGGCGAGGAGGGAGGCGTGTCGAGGGTTCCGGCGAGTCATCTTCCGCCGTGTCGGCGACGAATGGGGGAGAATGACCGGTTGGCCGCGGCGGCGCTGAAAACCCTAATTTCATTTTTTTTTTCGGCGGCGAACCTAACCCTAATTTATTTTGGTTGGAGATAACTTGTTTTGTCTGTGTTTCCGGTCGACCGAACGGATTCCGGTGAGAGCAAAGATTTTCCGGTGAGGAATGTTAAATTTTGTATTTCTTTGGTGGTATATTTTGTAACGCTTGATGGTAGATTTATTAGTAAGCTATATGTGGTTTGGTGAGTTTGGTAGGTTTGTTTGTATATGACGGTAGGTTTGTTTGTATATTTATATATGACGGTAGATTTGTTTTTATATGACGGTAGTTTGTATATGCGATAGATTTGTTTGCTAGACTTATTGTTAACGACTGGTAGTAATGGTAGACTTTTTGTTAACGACTGACTTATTCTCTCTTTTCTCTGACAGGTAGGTGGCGTCATCTCCGGTGATATTACCGGCGTCTGCAAATTCCGTTAACGAATCCAAAATGCAGAGAGATAAATGAACATGCTTGTATATGAATATAATTAGAGAAAGAGAGATATTAGAAATGTTTTTTTGTGAGATTAGAAATGTTTGTTCTTGAACATACTCTGGAATTGAAGTACTAAGGAAATGGAGGTTGATCTATATTCAATTTTAATGTCTTCCCATGCATTGTCTGAGTAAATTTGGATTCATTGTGCGAGTAGTAAATTCATCATAAAAATGAGTAAAAATACTACATTTATAAGTGACCACAGGCGCCTCTTGCAAATGCACAACTACAGACGGCATGCCAACTTGTTCTATCGATCAATGAAGAAAACAAAACTCAAACAAGTATACAGTGGATGAGAACAAAAAATTATCTTTGACAAATAAAAGCATTTAAGTCCTAAGTACCAAGACAAATGTTGTAAACAAACTTTCAATTAAGTAAGGTGATAATGCATCATTGTCTCGAGGAGGAAGATATATTGAACCACTAACAAATACTAATTGGAACAGACAATTAAACCCAACTAAAATCAAAGATCAACTACACCTATATTATGCTCAAGAACAAACACCCTCAATGCACTACATCAAAGGTCCAAAAAAATGTACACAAAGTAGGTCTCTCTTTGTGATTTAAGATGAAATGAAAAGTTAACTCCATAAAAAAAAAAATCAACAAAATAAATCTACCATCATTACAATAAATCTACCATCAAATAAAAAAAAATTCTCACACTTAGCAAATTTGGGAGCCTGGTTTTTTTTCGTAGATATGAGTTTTAGTGTAGAGCAAAAACGTCATTTCTCATTCTGGAAAAAGTCAAATGTCTACTACCAAGCAATGTCGATAAATCTACCGTCAATAAAAGTCTACCACAACGCGAAATAATAAGTCTACCAACTGAAGGTTATCTGAGTAAATACCTTAAAAAATTACTAAATCTACCGCCATTAACAATAAATCTACCAAAAAATTTTAAATATACCGTCATTAATATTAATCTACCACCATAACAAAACGAAGTCAACGAGATGTTAGACGTTTTTATATCTACCACCATAACAAACAAATCTACCAAATTTTTTTAAATCTACCGTCACTAATATGAAATCTACCACCGTTACAAAACGAAGTCACCAAGATTTTACACGGTTATAAATCTACCGCCATTATAAATAAATCTACCAACCCAATAAAAATCTACCGTTGCCAATACAAATCTACCGTCAAATAAATAAATCTACCGTCACGAAAAAATAATTCACACTGATTAACTCTACCACCAAAAGAAATAAGTCTACCGTTTTGTAAGATTAATCTACCACCATTGTCAATAAATCTACCAAAAAAGTCAAACATTTGCCGTTAGTCAATGATTTGGTCGTAAAGTCTACCAACTCATAAACAAATCTACCATCAAAGACAATATATCTACCAAAATTAAATATATCTACCGAGTCGTTAAAATAAATCTACCAATATAAGTCTACCAAAATTTAACAAATCTACCATTTTTCAAACAAATCTACCATCTATCAAACAAATCTACCGACCAAAATTTGAGTTGACCAACATCAAACAAGTCTACCGTCAAAGAACGGTAGACTTGTTAAATCAACTTTTGCCTACGTGGCAAATGAATAGTAATGACAATTTTGTAATTGCGTTTTTCTCAACAAATACCATAAGGGTACTTTCGGTAATATGAAAAAATAGGTTAGTCTAGTAATAAAAATAAATGTAGGTCAAACTAATAATAAACATAGAAATAAAAGGTCCCTATAGTAATCCACCCTACATTTTATTTTATTTTTGTTTTGCATTCGCCACCCACCAACAATAACGATAAGATTTTGTTTGTTATGTGAGAAGTTTATGAATCATCATGAAGAAAAGCGTTGTGAACATCCATTTGATGGATTTCATGATTCTTTTTGACGGCAAAGTCCAAAAAAACACGAACGGTAGTCATCTTTGCGACCGGAGAGAACGTATCGGTATAATCAATGCCTTCTTTTTGATGGTTCCCCAAAACGACAAGACGAGCTTTAAATCGTTCAATAGTACCATCCGATTTATACTTGATTGTAAACACCCATTTGCTGCCTAGAGCTTTCTTTCCATGAGGTAATTCCTCAAGATCCCACGTATGATTTCTTTCAAGAGCAGTAACTTCAGAACCCATAGCTCCTCTCCATCGCTCATCTTGCATTGCTTCATAAAAATTTCAAGGCTCAACAGAGGCGGAGAGAGCCGCCATGAAGCTGCGATGGTTAGGAGAAAAATTTTCACAAGAGAAATAATCAGAGATTGGGTTCGAACCTGAGAATGGCTGAGGAGAAGGTGAAGTTGGAGAGAGAGAGGAGGGACGGTCGATGGAAACTGTGCCAACAACAAAATTTCGAAGACGTGAAGAAACTGTTTTTGGTCGAAGACCACGACCTAGAACTTCTTCTATGATAGGCTCTGTTTCATTTGATGCAGAAGTAACTGGCTCATCAGTAGTCTCGAGTGGCATAATTTCAGGTGTAGGGGCTGGAATTGTTGCAACAATATCGACAGGCACAACATCATCTTCCATCGAGTCGAGATCAGAATCATCATTACTAAGTATTGGTGGCGCAGTAACTGATAGATCAGAAACATGGGATGGGGTTGTAGCTGCAAACGGGAATGTGTCCTCACAAAACACCACATCACGCGAAGAAAAAATTATCTCTCGTTCCAAATCGTATAACGTCCAGCCTTTCTTGCCACTAGGATATCCTAAAAACACACAACGTCGACTGCGAGCCGCAAATTTATCACCGTTATGATCCAAATTGTGAGCATAGGCCAAGCACCCAAAAACACGAAGATGATTGAAAGATGGAGGCCGGCCCTTAAAGCTTCTCGAAAGGAGTTTTTCCATCATGTATTTGTGAAGGAGTACGATTGATTAGATAGATTGCAGTCTTAACACATTCACCCCAATACTCGATAGGAAGATGAGCATGGAACCGTATTCAAGATGTGACGATGCTTGCGTTCAACACGGCCATTTTGATGCGGAGTATGAACACATGATGTTTCATGAAGAACTCACTTCTCTTGAAAAAATCGGGAAAGACACAAGAATTTTGTCCCGTTGTCGCTTCGGAGGACTTTAATTTTTTTGGAGAATTGTGTTTTAACCAATGCAAAAAAATCGCGGACATGTCGGGAGACAATCGTTTTATCTGGTAGAAGATAAATCTAGACTGCGCAAGAGTGGTCATCAACAATGGTTAAAAAATAACGCGATCCACTAGTACGGTAAGGTCCCCATAAGTCCAATGAATTAGATCAAAAATTTCTTTAGCATTATTAAAACTGTCGGGAAAACACTTACGAGTTTGTTTAGCTCTTAAGAAAACATCACAATTCTTAATTAAAAGCTCATTACTATTACTAAAACAACCACTAACGCCAGGAATCATTCCAACGACCCGTGAAGACGGATGACCCAAACGATGATGCCATAAAACTGAATCACGAACACTCGCTTTCGTAGACGTGATTGTTGCAATTCCATGAAACCGATACAGTCCCTCTCCCTCTCGTTCACCCGTTCCAATCAGCGTCCTCGTAATGCGGTCCTGTAAAATCAGAAGTTTATCAGTGATTTGTCCGACCAAAAAATTATCAGTCACCAATTGACCAAAAGAGATCAAATTTGTGTCGAATCCATCAACTAAAAAAACGTTTTTCAGGGATAAACGGGATGAGAGGCGAACTGTCCCTTGCTTGGACGAGAGAACATTAGATCCTGTTGGTAACTTAACCGAGACAGGAAAAATGGGTCGAATATCCTCCAATAAGTCAATTTGTCCAGTCGTATGGTGTGTTGCTCCTGTATCTAAAATCCATATAGTGTCTGCAAGCTTACCACTCAACGTTTCGGTTTTTGTGGCACCTCCAATCATACGTTGAATAATTTGCCATTGATCATCAGTAATGCCACTCAAACCTTGTCGATCATTGTCAGTGAGAGCAGTAGCAGCTGGAAGAGATGCATTCTTTGCACCAATAATCTGTGTACTGTTGGCCCGTGGTGTGAATCCGCGTCCCCGACCAGTAGAGTTGAACGTTGATCCTCGAGAGTCAGATCGATTTCGTGGTCTCTCTCCCCACCATTCTGGATAACCAACGACTTTAAAACACGAACTTACCTCATGTCACATTCTGCCACATCCAGTGCATTGTCGAGAAGGGTCTTTATTGGTAGGACGCATTGAAGGTGAGAAAACAGAACCGCCACTTTGTTGAGGAATGTTACGTGTATGAATAGTTCCTTGTGGCTGAAATTTGTTGGCCATAGATAGTTAAGAATTTGTTGGCAAAACTCATCACCGTTGATGTAGAAGCCACATTCGAGTGTAAAGTTTCGTTTTGCACGATGGTTTGGTAAACACTGTCGAGATCGGGAAGTGGAGAGATAGCACAAATCTGAGCTCGAATAATACCGTGAATGGAATCATCGAGGCCTGAGAGAAAATCATGGACCTTAAGAATTTCTTTCTCCTTGTCATGCGCTGTGTTGAGGTTACATTCGCACTTGTTACATGTGCAACGCTTGGTGCTCATGCATTCAGAAATCCCATCCCAAAGTTTCGTCAATCTTCCGAAATATTCATCAATGGTGGAACCATCTTGCTTGCAAGTGGCGAGTGAATTACGAAGCTGTTGTAAACGGGCTCCGCTTTTAATAAAAAATCGCTTCTTGATGATATCCCATAGGTCCTTTGCAATTTCTCGAGTGGAGATTGAAGAGCGTAATTTTGGTTCGATTGTGAGTTTGATCCAACCAACCAACAGATGGTTATTAGCAATCCAATCCACAAGATCAGGAGAATCAGCCGCTGGTCTTGGTATGGTACCGTCAAGAAATCCGAACTTCTTCCGAGAGCTAAGAGCCATACGGAGATTAATAGCCCATTCGTCATAGTTCGAACCATTAAGTAAAGGTTGAGAGATTATTGCCCCTGGATTATCACCTGAAGTGAGATCATAGGGAGAGATGGTTTTGTGTTTAGTGTCAGCTGCAACAATATCGGTACCGGACATCTTGAATCAAACGGAAGCCGAGTTACCGAAAAATAAAACCGTGAAGAGTCGATGAAGAGTGCTCTGTTTTCGTGTATGAAAAACAGAGTATCGGGAACCCTAGTTTTTCGTGAATGAAAAACAAGGATTCAAAGAGGAATTTCTGAAGATGACAACTCTGTTTTCGTGAATGAAAACAGAGACGGCTTAGGTTGAAAGAGAAGATCGAACAGATTCTAAACGAAGAGGAATCGAGGAGCAATTGTTTCGTCCTCTGATACCATGAGAAGTTTATGAATCGTGAATATTAACTTGTATTTGTTAGACCAATTGGCCAATGTATTTATACAACTCTCATCTCTCCTAAACCTAATACGAAAAGGAAAACCTTAAGAAAAGGAAAATTACAAAGAGGTAATTATGTACAAAGGAATATATCCTAATATTATGTAGTAGCTAGTTCAACCACAGGTTTTGTCGACAACATTTGGCTATAGATGTTGACAACTAACGATAGAAAATTTCAAACGTCGACAATTTTACCGTTTTAAATTCCAAATTAGCATTCATCACCAACAACTACAAAACAAATAAGAATTGATCGCCAAAATTTGTTACTATCGATCGCTAAACATGTCACTGAATCAACGACTACAAAACAAATAATTTTTTATCGTGAGTGGCTATAGCAATCAATTACGAAACGAATATACTTTTAGATTTTGGATATTTGACTCTCCTTGTAGAAAAAGAGAGTTTAACTAAAATGGAGGAATTAAAAGACATGAGATAAAAATATATTGGTTTTTTTTTTCTAGACATAAACAAAAGATTCACGCTACTTTTGGCTTTAGCAAAATTGGAGATATTGGTTTTGGTATATATATGAAACTTGTGATCTTGAAGAAGGATATGTCGAGCAAGAGAAACAAAGTTGGTATAATTTAGGTTTACAACAACAATGTTTTTAGCTGTATTTATGTTCGTATGACTGTCAGAGTTTGACAGTGATTTTTAGAGGTACTTGTGTTGTAGAAAACTGTTTGGTTAAAATCTAGATTCTGGATGAGGTTTAGTTTTGAAATCGTTTAAAAGGTTCACAATTCTCAAATAGATTAGTTCAATAGGGAAACGCAGATTCTTAGAATTAAGATTGTAGGACTGGAATTCACAAAAACTCTTGATTTAGAACTTGTAAATACAATAGACAAAGTGTACAAAATAAATTTCTAAACACAGATTTGAAAACGGGTATGTGAAGTCGAAATTTGATTTCTTTTCTTAATTCTAAAAATCATCCGCAGTGTGACGGTTATAATGCGATTAAGAATTCCTGGATACAACCGCAAGTATCCTTATTCGCTACACTCAAATACAAAAATTACGAACTTAAGTTTATGAACTCTCGAAACTCAATCAAACTGCAAGACTTATTCAAAAATTAAGTCAAGCGTTATATGTCTTTATATGGATCTAGTACAAAAAAATAAGATTTTATTCACCAATTGGGTTGTTGTGGTCGGACTCTAGTCCAAACCCAAGAACAACATGGCCCGATACGGCATGTGTGCATGTAGTTTTACATGGGTGTTAGATTATACAAATCAACAAGGGGTAAAACAGTAAACTTATGGTCGGAATTTCGTTTTATTGATTTGAGTTCGGCAAAGTACAAGATTGTTAGTCGGAGAAAATAACTCGGAGACAAAGGAAATAAGAATCAGTAAGTCTGAGCTCTCGATCTCCTTTTATCTCTCGTGATTGTTAAGAATGAATGAGAATGAGACGAGGACCTCCTTATTTATAATATTTGAAGTCGGTTTCGAACAGGAAAACTTCCTTTTCCTAGTTCTTTCACGAAAATGAAAGTTTCCCGAAATCCCTCCGAGACAAGGAAATGTTCTACGAACCTCGGAGGTCGGTCTCGGCTGCGATGAGTTGGGCCCTCTTTTGGGCTTCAGACGTCGGTTGTCATGACGAGATGGGCTTTACCTCGAGCCCAAATTTCGGTTCTGCGTTCACAGGCTTTTCTTCCCCGGGTCCGAACCGTCGTAAACCGGAGCGGATCGTACCGGTCTCGGTTCAAACCGGGTTAAACCGGGAAGTGCTAAACTCACCTCTAACAATTAGTCCCCCCTTCAGTTCGGCGAAAGATCTCTTTGAATTCGGCGAAGTTTATGGATGATTCTTTAGCCCAGTTAGAATTGAGATCGGTAGGTTTTGTTTGATACCTCGGGATCGTTATGTTTCCCAACAGCTTCCAGATCGGTGAATTTCACGACGAAATTCCTAACCTGACTTGGTATCCTTAACTTTTTCTCCGGAAGTATTAACTTTCGTAAATCCCGAATCTGAATATTCTTGAGTCCGGCGAATCTTTTCGAAAAGACGTGTCGATTCGGTTTCTCTAACCGTTGCGGAAATCGAGGAGTCGCCATAATTGCTCTTTACTCTATAAATACCCCTCGACTCCTCCGATTCTTCACTTCACTCTTGCTTATAAAAGGTACGCTTTCTCTTTCTCTCTCTAGCGCTCGTCCTTCTCTCTAGATTTATTTTTTTGTTTAAAAGTTCTCCGATCGGTCTCCGTCGTGATTCCTCTGATCTGCTTTGAGGATCTTCAAGTTTTCCGATCTATCTTCAAATTGTTCTTCGTTGTTTTGTTCGGTTTTGCTTTCTTCGATCGAGATGAGTTCGAAATCTTCTTCGACTTTTGTTAGCGACCAAACTCCTTCTCCAAGAAAATCAGACATCGCTCTCGAGTTGTTCGTTAGTGATTCAGATCCTGACGATTAATCCGATGATGGTCTGAGCGGGGTCAGGCAAGAGTTAGTTAGGCGTAATTCACGTTTTACTCCTACTGACCCTGGTTGTTCCGGAGCTGCTATCCAAGTTCCGTACCACGTAGATAGAGAAAGTCGCGAGACAGATGCCAAAGTTCAGTTCGAAGGCGAGCAAACTGCCGCAGTGCGTAATCAAGTTCGGCTTGACACCGATCTCGAAAACAGGTGAGTCGCTGAAGTGAACGATCAAGTTCGCCAAGACAGGGAATTGGCCACCCAGTTAGCCGAAGCTGGAGAAGAAAGAAGAGTTCGTCCACCAGAAGAGGCTGCTCCGTTAGCGGTTTGTAGATCGGTTATTCCGGCCCATGTTGGCAAACCCGTTCTAAGAGGGATACCGTACTGAGTAGTTTGGAGCGATGTGGGGCTCCTAGCGAGATTGTCTTTCGTATTCCGAATGGCGATCAACGGCCTTGGGATGTTCATGAGGGTTATGTCTGCGTTTATGAGGACTATTTCAGAAGCTGCGGTCTTCAATTCTCCTTTCCCAAACTTCTCTACAGTTATTGTAATCGCCGTCGTATCGCGATCTCCCAACTCATGCCTGCTACGATTATCAACATCGTCAGGCTTCTTATCCTTGGAGAGGAATGCAACATCCCAATCAATGTCAAGGTGTTCGAGCGACTAATCCGTGTGAACATCACGAAGGAGAAACCTTGGTTTCTGTAAGCTAATGCGAAACCAGAGTACGACCTTGTTACGGGAAACAAGCCGAGCAAGGTCAATAGTTGGAGTACTCGCTACTTCTATCTCCGGATCGAGGACCTCTCCGTGGAGCGACCTGACGGAAACTACCGGACTCAATGGAAAATCCCCATTGCTAGATATCGGTTTTTGCTCCAATATCTTCTGACTTATCTTATCTGAATTTTTTTTTTCTTTTCAGTTCGTCATACTATGAGCATTCTTACTACGATCCCAGGTTTTATTTCTGTTCAAGAGAAGAGGTTGAGTGCGGCTGGGAAGGTTTATTGGCCGGAAGCGTACCAGGAAAAACTTGATTTGAAGGCTAAACGAGTTCTCAAAGGTTTGTCTCGGTAATTTTCACTTCGCTTGACATCGTTAATTTACTGACACTTGTGTTTTTCTTTATTTCAGCTAACCCATCCAGTCGAAGAAGAAAGATGAAGATTGATGATATTCGCTTCCAAGATGGACGATGACAAGGATCTCACCGAGGTCATACCCAATCATCAAGGTGAACAAGCCGATGATGGTGACCAGATTGCTGATGAGGTGCAGGTTCCGGTTGAAGAAGAAACCAATCCCGGAGCCGGGCTGGAGGCCGAAAGGCAGAAGAGGAGGAAGAGGAAGCATTCGTCTCGGAGGTCGTCTAGACGTTAGGCCAAAGGGCCAGACGACGGTATGAACGCAGTGGATGCCGGAGAGGATGAAGCTGGCGAAAAGGATACTGATCTTCCTCCGAACT
This sequence comes from Eutrema heterophyllum, assembly GCA_002933915.1. Taxonomy (NCBI): domain Eukaryota; kingdom Viridiplantae; phylum Streptophyta; class Magnoliopsida; order Brassicales; family Brassicaceae; genus Eutrema; species Eutrema heterophyllum. The sequence continues at coordinate 203,967 of PKMM01011695.1, read as the reverse complement.
CTCCCCAAGCGGGAGATAACACTTTGATGGTAGCCACTCGGATCGGTATGCTGCCTCTAAAAGACCGCGCATCTCTGGGCCCTCGGCTCATTCTGTCAAGTTCGACTATGACAAAGATGAGCCTGTCATCAACGACGCAGGGGCGTGTGCCAATTTGTACCGCCACTTGACCTTTGGTTTTTAGAATCTGCCTCCTACCAAAGATCTCGTTCAATCCGAGGCTTATAAAAAGTTAGCTCGCACCACGGCAGATGTAAGTAAAATTTCTCAATTGTTTTTTTTTTTTTTTTTTGAGTTGTAGTGACGTTCTTCCTTTGCTGTTTTTTAGATGGTGGCTCAAACCAACGAGCTCGTTGGAATATACGACCGTAAACTTGGTTCGGCCCGTCGTGAGGCTCTCGAGGTCGGGGATGCTGCAAAAGAGTTGCATAAGGAACTGCTTGCTGAACGGGCGAGGTCGGAAGCTGGTGATTTTGCCGTTGCCGAGCTGCAAAAAGAGTTAGTTGCCTTGAAAGCTGCAAATGCCGATCTGGCTGCGGAGAAGGATGCACTTATTCGCACTTTGAACAGAGAGACGATTCGTCTGAGGGGAACCTCTAGGCATGAGATAATGAAACACAAGGCGGTTACCGAGAAGTATCGGGTTTGTCTGCAAAAGGTGAAGGATCATCTTGCTGCTATCGATCAGAGGAAGAAACCGTTCCTTGGTCTCAACCAAGTTCATGGGATCCTCAGTTTCTGCGACGTCCTTGAGAAGAAAGACGGCGTTGTTGTTCCGCCGTCTCGTATCGAAAAGCTGAAGAAGCTTAAAGCCGAGAAGCAGGCTGAATATGAAGCGATTGAGGCTTGCGAACTCGCTGAAGAGGATCTCGTGGTGTCGCCAATCGCCGAGCCCGTCCATCTGGAGATCTCCTTGCCGATGGGGGTGGAAGTTCCGCCGGGTCTCGACATGTTCGTCTCGAATCAGCTCACGATCTCGGGTGACCAAACGAGTGTTATAAGGGATCAGAATGTCTGATTGTTGTTTCTCATATTCTTTCGTATCTTTATTTTCTTTTTATAAACTCTTGCTTCAGCCCAAAGGGCTTTTTGTATAACTCTTATTGCCTAAGGACGCATTTTTGGCCCAGTTCGGCCTGTCATGAATTCGGTTTTTCCTTTTGTTTGAATCTGATCTCAGTTTTCATACTTAGTCGATTTTTTTTTTGCTTTTAATATCGAGTTTGGCTTTTATGAGGTCGTAAAATGATACAATCCTCTCGAGTTCACCATACACAAAATTTGGGCCGTACATAATACAGTCTTAGCCTCGGTGTAGAGGATGAACTCGATTCTACGACCTATTCGAGATCGGCGATCATTGGGAGATCGGCGATCATTGGGAGATCGGCTTACTAGTTTGCAATTGTTGAGAATCCGGCTTATCAGTTTGCGATTGTTGAGAAATCGGCTTATTAATTTTGCGATTGTTGAGAAATCGGCTTAATTTGCGAGATGAAACGTTCGGCTTTACCATGGAACTTAACATAAGAGTGCGTAGGAAGCTCGTCTTAAGATACTCCATGTCTTCTCAGATCAAATCGGAGTGTGCGAGACGGACTCGGCTTACGTAGCTCGGATGATCTGAGAGCGGATTTTGATGCGGGAATGGTCCCGGCTTTGACATGGAAGGTGTGTTATCCATTGCACCATGAGGATGCATGCGAGACGAATCTCGGCTTTTGTGTTTTGTATCGATCGTCTTGCCATGACGTCGATGTGTGATACCGTGATGGTTTAAAGTGCGAACTATACGAGCTCGACTTTTGAAGATACGAACTTTTCGAGTTCGGCGAACCGTTTAAGTTGAACTTTTGGAATTACGAACTATTCAAATTTGGTGAACTGCTTGAGTTCAGCTTTTGAATTTACGAACTGTTCGAGTTTGGCGAACTGCTTGAGTTCGGCAAACTGCTTGAGTTCGGCTTTTGAAATTACGGACTGTTCGAGTTCGGCGAACTGCTTGAGTTCGGCTTTTGTAAAGTACTTTAAAATATAACTTTATTAAAGTTATAGCTGAACACGAGGTGGGCTGCCTACGTACCCTTGAAAGAAGGATCAAGCCATTTGTAGTTCATATTACATTGGTATTGAAAGCGAGCTTTAGTGAAGGAGCTCGGTGATTTTTTTTTTTTTTTTTTTTTTTAGTTGGCACGATGCAGAACTTAATAGTAGTCTCGCTAGAGATTCATCGAATTCCAAGATTGAGGAATCGGGGTTCCATCCATCTTCATAAGCTCGTAGACTCGCATTATCGGGCTTGACGACTCCCATTATCTGGTAAGGCCCTTCCCAATTTTTTCTGAGTTTGCATGCGTTCTTTTCTTCGGTTCCCTGGAAAACTTTTCGTAAGACAAGGTCGCCATCTTCGAAATGCCGACCTCGTACTTTCTTGTTGTAATAACGTGCTGCTAAGTGTTGATAGTTCTGGATTCGGAGTAGTGCATGCCCGCGTTGTTCTTCGAGGATGTCAAGGTTATTAAGCATCATTTTGTCATTAAGGCCGGGATTTTGTGTCAGCATTGTTCGATGAATGGTCGGGATGTTGGTGTTGATGAACTCTTGTGGCAGTTCGATGAGGAAGTCCACTAGTACTTGGGATTTAATACTTGTCTGGTTCTTATAGTTGATGTCGTAGTCACTTAGTTTGATTGCCTATTTGGCGAGTCTGCCAGATTGGCTTGGACTATGTAAGATTTTCCGTAGGGGTTGATCGGTAAGGACGGTGATTGAATGTGACTAGAAGTACGGACAAAGTTTCCGAGCTGCGATAACAACGGCGATGGTGAGTTTTTTGAGCGTGGGGTATCGAGTCTTGGATCCGTCTAATGACTTGCTGATGTAGAAAATAGGTTTCTGTTCACCTCGGTCTTTCCGAACGAGGACACCGCTGACTGCCGCGGTGGAAATTGCGATGTAGAGGTAAAGAGTTTCACCGTCTTCAGTCTTAGCCAAGATCGGGGGAGTTGACATGTACTCCTTAAGCTGCTTGAATGCTTCCTCGCATTTATCATCCCATTCCAGATGCTTATTTCCGCGAAGTAGCTAATAGAAAGGCAGACACTTATCGGTTGATCGTGAGATGAATTGGTTGAGAGCGTCGATATGGCCGGTCAGCCGCTGAACTTTTCGTTTCGTTGTTGTGGATGGAAGGTCGAGGATTATCGAGATCTGCTTGGGGTTGGCCTCGATCCCTCTTTGAGTTACGATATAATCGAGGAACTCTCCAGATGTTACTCCAAATGTGCATTTGGTGGGATTAAGCTTCATGCCCTACTCATTAAGGATGTCGAAGCAGGTGTTGAGATGGCCGATGTGGTCTTTGGCGATAAGAGACTTAACGAGCATGACGTCGATGTAAACTTCCATAGTTTTGCCGAGCTGGCTGGCGAACATGCGATTCACAAGTCTTTGGTAAGTTGCTCCTGCATTCTTTAGACCGAATGGCATGACTTTGTAGCAATAGATGCCGCGGTCGGTGATGAAAGACCTCTTCTCTCGATCGTCGGGGTGCATGAGTATTTGGTTGTAACCCGAAAAAGCGTCCATGAAGGATAGTAGTTCGTTTCCGGCTGTGGCTTCAACCAGTTTGTCGATATGTGGAAGTGGGAAGCTGTCTTTTGGGCAAGCTTTATTGAGGTCTGTGAAGTCAACACAAATTCTCCATTTTCCGTTCTTCTTTTTTACGACCACCGGATTAGCCAGCCAGTCTGGATACCACACATCCGTGATTGATCCTGCGCTGAGTAACCTTTCGAGTTCGTCATTGACGGCCTAGGCTTTCTCTGGATCGAGCTTGCGTCGTTTTTGTTTGATTGGTTTGAAGGTTAGATCGATATTGAGTTCGTGACTTGTGACTTTAGGGTTGATTCCGAGCATATCTTTGAGCCACCAAGCAAATGTTGAGACGTTTCTTTTGAGGAAACAGATTAGATCGTTCTTGATTTCTTCATCTAGTTCGGCTCCTATGCCCACACATCTTTCGGGGTTAAGCTCGTCGATGTTGACTTGAACGATTGTCTCCCGTCTAGGCAGGTCGGGATATGTATTTTGGCTTAGTGGATCGGTTGAAGTTTTGCTTGTGCTGAGGACACATGTTCGTGATGCCATTCTTAATTTACATTCGTTGATGTAGCATGTTCGGGACATCACTTGATCGCTTTTGAGGGTAAAGATTCCGGATGGTGTTGGAAATTTCAGACACTGATGGTAAGTCGAGACGACGGCCTTCATTGCATATATTCAGGGTGTTTCGAGTATGACGTTATAGATCGCGGGTTTTTCCAGGATCAAAAATTTAGCCATCTTCACGATTCCGCCGACGTAGATAGGTAGCTTGACTATTCCCGCGGTCATGGTTTGCTCTCCTGAGAACCCGGTGAGTGGCTCGATGTTTGGTTTGATTTGGGAATCTGGGAAATCCATGTTTCGTAATGTTTCTCTAAATATCACGTTTACCGAGCTACCGGTATCGGCAGTATTCGCCGACGACAACGTCTCCGATGAGTAGGTCGACGAGTAATGGGTCGTTGTGCGGCATGTGAAGCCCTTCTGTATCGGCTTCGGAAAAGGTTATCGGTATCCCGCCTGAATTAGCTCGATTTTCTCGTTTTGCGGCGATTGCTTCTCTACTATATTCCTTGATTGCCCGAACTAAATAATTACAGGATTCGAGTGCGCCCATGATCATATTAACTCGCTTTCGAACTTGTGGGATGTTCTGGTTCTCGGGTTGGTCCTCCCGATCTCGCTTCTTTTGTCCAGCATCAGTGTCGGTGTTCGTTTGTTCGGGATTTTCTGGTTGTGTTCGGCCTTTCGTTGTTATCGTGACGTCGACCTCCATTGTTATCGTTGCGGTGGAATCTGTTACTGGGCCGGAATGCACTTTCGACCGGGACCTCGCCCTTTTTGTACTTCAGTGATAGGAAATCTTTAAGATGTTGGCATTCTTCGGTGCTATGACCTTCCCTATTGTGAAATTGGTAGAACGACCCGGAATCACTTGCTTGCTCTTTTGGATCATCGTGCCGGACCCATGTATTCCAGGGTTGCTGCGGTTGAATGGCGCTGATTTGCTGAGTTCCAGGTCTTCGCTCGTAATGATTTTGGGTGTCTCGATATTCGTCCTTTGCTTTGTCTTTGGGAGTGACTTGTTTTGAAAGGGCATATTGCTTGTCTTTTGCGGCTTCCTCTTCTTCTTCAAGGATGTAGATGTGCGATTTGTGTAAGATGTCTTTCAGAGTTTTAGGCCAGTTGCGTTTGATCTCTTTGTGAAAGTCGGACTTGTACCAGGTCACTTTGTAGAGGGCTTCGATCGCGGCTTCATCATCAATGGTGTAGTGAGACACTATTGCTTTGAATCGATTCATGAAGTCGCGTAATGGTTCATCGCTTTTTTGTTCAAGAGCCCATAGGTCGGTGTTATGCGTTTTCAGCTTTATGAACATCGTCAAAACGCTTGAGAAATTTGGTGGAGAGCTCGGTATAATTGTTGATTTAGTGCGCATCTAGCTGTGAGAACCAATCGAGTGCGGTTCCACTGAGATTTTCCACGAAGAGTTTGCATGTGGCAGTGTCTTTCTCTTCCTCAGTGTCGAATCAAAAAAGGTTCATCATGATACCAAACGAGGTCATGAAGTGGTGGGGGTTGGTATGTCCGTCGTATGATGTGATCTTGATTTTTTCCAAACGCCGAACTGGGGTGTTGATGATCCGATGTGTGAACGGTGTCTTCTGAGTCTCTTGGATTACGCGATCGATCTCGGGTGCTGAGCTGGTGGCCTGATGAAATTTGGATTTCATGTCTTGAAGTTGGGTTTTGACGTTCTCAAATTCTTGATCCAAAGACGCCTGGTCGGTAATGTGCGTCCCCTGGCTATCGGCGGATCTTAGGGTGGTAGGTTGGGCTGTTGCACTCTGGTTTCGGCTTCGATTTAGTTCATCGATGAGGTTTCGGCGAAGAGGAGGCGTCGCGTTTTCGGGCTAGGAAGTTATTGGGTTATGTCTGAGTTCACCGATATGGTCTCGGAGTTCTGTATGAGTTGCGAAAAAAGAATCAAAAGTTTCGTCGTTCTTTTTGGCGAGTTTGGCCAGCTGTGCTGCCATAGCGTGCATGAGAGCGGTTGTGTCGATTGGAACCGGAGTGGCATCAGTAGTTCCTGGTGGATTCGGTGGTGGAGGATCGTCGTTGCGATTGTCAGGGTTGATTTCATTATTCTGGGTATTTTGATCGCCGAGTACGGATCCATCGTCAACGAGTGTCGGGTGTCTTTAGGGTCAACCATTGCTGAGCTTATCAACCGAGATCCGTAAGTTCTGTTTGATTCCCCACAGTCGGCGCCAATTGTTGATTATGAAAGTCAACAAGGGGTAAAACAGTAAACTTATGGTCAAAATCTTGTTTTATTGATTTGAGCTCGGCAAAGTACAAGATTGTAAGTCGGAGAAAATAACTCGGAGACAAAGGAAATAAGAACCAGTAAGTCTGAGCTCTTGATCTTCTTTTGTCTCTCGTGATTGTTGTGAATGAATGAGAATGAGACGAGGGCCTCCTTATTTATAAGATTTGAAGTCGGTTTCGAACATGAAAACTTCATTTTCCTAATTCCTTCAAGAAAAGGAAAGTTTCCCGAAATCCCTCCGAGATAAGGAAATGTTCCGCGAACCTCGGAGGTCGGTCTCGGCTGCGATGAGTTGGGCCCTCTTTTGGGTTTCGGACGTCGGTTGTCATGACGAGATGGGCTTTACCTCGGGCCCAAAGTTCGGCTCTGCGTTCACAGGCTTTTCTTCCCCGGGTCCGAACCGTCGTAAACCGGAGCGAATCATACCGGTCTCGGTTCAAACCGGTTTAAACCGGAGAGTGCTAAACTCACCTCTAACAATGGGTATGTTCTTTTCTCTAATACACTATAGTGTATCTAAACTTTTCATCTTAGAGTTAAACTCTCTCCTTTATATACTAGAGGATTTTCATCGTTAACTTTCGATGTGAGACAAATGATATATGTCATAATTAAAAAAAATATATTCATGTCATATTTATGCACTTCATGCAACCCACTTTAAACTTTCTTTACTCATTTACAAAAATTTCGTATGCTTAGATGGAATGCAAGTGCAACCACCTCTTGTGCATTATGTCAAGACCCTATGGAAACAAAAATCACCTCTCTTGTAGATTCTCCGCGTAAGTTTGGACATAGCTGATGAAAGGGCTGCTCAAAGCTAGATATACTACGAATTGGGACAATCTCACGCAAATCATTTAGGATTCCTCTCAAGACCGCATATCTCTCTTCCTTACTAGGTATGTCTTTCAAACGACAATACACAGTATATGGAGAGAACGAAATGCTAGGAGGCACGACAATGCGCCTTCAACCTCATGCCGAATTGCTCGATTCATAGACAAAAAAATTCGCAATCAACTACTCTCAATCAAAACCATCGGGGATCCAAAGTATGACGAAGGTCTCCAACAATGGCTTGCTTCAACCACTTGATGTAAAATCAGTTTTTTTGGTTGAATAAATTTTACATTCATTCAAAAAAAAAAATCATTTTTGACATATGAATACACCATATTATAGTGGTCACAGAGATCTATCCGACATTTTTATAATCCAATAATTCTACAAAAAAGCAAGCCGGAATTTTGCTCGGAAAAATGCCGAACACAATCATGTTTTTTTTTTTTAATATAATATTATATTAGATTAGAGGAAAAATGATACTCAGCTACACCAACTATTGAACTTTGCATGGTCACATATCCTAACTAATAAATTGTATGCGTAACTACACCAACTAAGATAAAATACATAGTGACATACACCATCTATCTAATTATGCATGGTGACATACATATCCGCTAAATCTGAATTTTTTTTGACGTCCATTAAATCTGAATTAAATATCTTAAAAATTGTATTATATAGGATAAAAAAAACAATTTATACAAACTAATATGGCCCAATTACCCAAATTAGAACCCGACCCGATCTGTAATTAAACCAAATTGACCCGATCTGTAATTAATCCAAACCAGATTTGACACTTTCAATGAATTTTATAATGATATAGACAATCTCGTTAATTATAACATATGACCAAAAAACAGTAATCTTGTTTAATAACACAAATCTGAAAATCCTAATGCCGATAGTAGTTTACAACCAAAACACAAACTTGAAAATTCAAAAATCCTAATAGCGATAGATAAAGTTTTACAACCAAAACACAAGCCTGGAAATCTTAATGTCGAGTGTTTAGTAAATTGATTAGGTTAACCATCGAACGAGTGTTGGCTTTGAGGATAATGACAATTTGGTTTAATTAGAGATCTGGTCGAGTTCTATATTTCGGATAATTGGGTTAGATTAGTTTGTATAAATTGTGTTTTAACCCCATAAAATACGATTTTTAAGACATTTAATCCATATTTAACAGAAATGTATGTCACCATGCATAATTATATAAATGGTACATGTCAGCATGTATTATATCTTACTTGGTGTAGTTACACATACAATTTATTAGTTGAGATGTGTAATCATGCAAAGTTCAATAGTTGGTTAGCTGAGTATCATTTTTCCTAGATCGTCCCAAACCAGGAATAGAAACTGGTTTACAAATAACTGAACCGAAATAAAATTGAACCGAACCAAAATTGAAAACCCTAATTTAAGCATACGATATTCGTCGAGAATGGAAAGAGTTTTTAACGTTTTCTTCTGCCGTCCATCAACTTCACCGGCAGCTACAAGAGAGGAGCTTTGAGGCCTTTGAGGCTTTGAGGCCTTTGAGGCCTCTGCCTATCCGTCGCCGACCAACCGGAGAGCCGACTCCGGCCGCCAAGTCCGAACCGACGAGTGTCCTGATCCCAGCAACCTTTCTTCCGATGTGTCGAAGTCCGGGAGAAGATAACCTCGGCCCACCGCAAAAACGGGAAAAGATCCAAGAAACACCGAACCGGAATTCCGATAACCCTCATCAAGACACCAATCTGCCGATTCCATCAACTATAACCTCGATCCGGGGAAGGAAGACAAAAAAATCCGATTACCAACAAGGAGGAAATAAACTTACCCACTCGCCGCCGTCGAAACTGCCTGGCCACATAGGTCGAAACCGACCACCGCAGCACCTCCCTCCACTCGCGGTGCCACCCACCTAACCGGAGCAACGATTTCCGCCACGGGGCGCAGCTTCTACTCCGCCGCCGATAATTCTCTTCCTTTCTCGCACCGCCGTCCTCAGCAGTTCCGGAGCTCAGAAGAAAAACAAATTGATTCACGCCGTTTGCATCCGCCGCCGCACCGCCTCGTCGCACCGGCTGAACCACGCCTCAACACCACCGGAGAGGAGACCGTCGATCCTCCGAAGCCTCCTTGTAACATGCATCCTTCATTGAAGAGCAGCGATATTAACAAGAACCTCCCTCTCGTCTCTGGCAAGGAAAACCGGACGGCGGAGAGGAGAAAACTCAGAACTACTTTTCTTTTCTTTCTAGCTTTTTTTTGTTTTTTTCGCTTATTTGGAAAATGTATAAGATTTGTTTGACACAATCATGTCAAATCCAACTTCCAACCATTCCTTCACAATACTATCTTGGGTTCTCGCTTAACACCGGATTGGAAGGACACAATCAATTATTTTCAGACACATGCTTTCGATAGGATGCATGTTGTTCTGATCCGACTAGCTTTCCAAGCAACAATTATATGATGTTTAGAAGGAGACAAATGCCGTATTCATCATCAATCTCATAACTCTGTTTCCAATTGAATACTCTGCTTATTTGTAATCATTTCCTTTGTTGAGTAATAAATTTACAAAAATTCAAAAAGAAACGAATAATGTTCAGTTGTGTGTGTACAATGGCAAAGCCATTCTACTTATCTAAAACTATTATGTACGTGTTCAAGATTCACTCATGTAAACTAACTACAAAAATTGGGCTATTGACGATTCAACAACATTATCTATTGAGTTTCAGTATTGCAAATCACCATCAGTTTGAGTTTCATCCGTAAAAAGACTAAATAATACACACAAACAAGTAAAAAAAGTACAAAACAGAGTATTCTATAGTTTCACTAGTCTATTTGCTAATCTAAAGACCATCCTACATAATTTATAAACTCCTCAACATAACAAACTAAATTTAACTTGTGTCAAAACACACACCTTAGCAGCAATCAGAGAACTTCTTGGTCTGTTTTCCCAAACAAATCTTAGCAAAAGTTACTGAATTCAGGTCTTCTCTCTTATACACAACCACCTAAATGTTGAATCCAGCTTTAAAGGTCGTGGACATGTTTTGCTTCTAAGATCTGGAGAAGGAAGAACATCAAATCAGAGCCTTTTATTCATCAGAACAGACAAAAAACACAATACAAAAAAACACAACACTTCATGCATTCATTGAAACAAAGCAATAGAACAATTCAACAAGTAAAAGGTGGTAGCAATTACCACAACTTAGACCGCGTAAAACTGTCTTCAGACCAGTTAATGAGTTAAGCTGTATAATCAAGGTTCTGATCCAAGAAAACCCATTTGATCGACAATGTCGTGTAGATCTTCACTGTCCCAATCCAACGGTGAAGCAACCAAATCTTCAACTTTCACATCCATCCCTGCCTCTAAATGACCATCTTCCATCATCGCATTCATAGCCTCCAAACACTGCTCCTCCTTAGTAGGCATCAAATTACTCGACTCATTGTCGATAGCTGCAGCGAGTAACGTCTCCATATCCTCCTTCATTCTATCAAACTCCTGATCATGCAACATTCTCTCCTCCATAGTCCCCAAGCTTGGACTAGAAGTAAGCCTCCGCTTCCTCCCGCCGTCCAAACCGAATAAACTCTTCTTCTCTTTGCTCATCAATGTAAACTGCTGAACAAAGTTTGGATTGTTCAAGGCCTTAGCGAGGAACGTCATCATCTGCTGTTGTCTCTTCTCTGTAATGACCAAACGTTGCTCCATTACTGCAACTTGACTCTTGGAGTTGTGTTGCTGCTGTCTCAGCCTAACTACCTCAGCCACAAGTACGCTATGATCCCTCTTTAGCCTTTCCACCTCTCCTTCGAAACCGTATTGCCCAACCTCTACACATGACATTCCTGATCCTGATCCTGATCCTTGCAGATTCACAGTCTGCAAACCCATGTTTCTCCTTCGTTTTATGCTCTTAAGGAGGTGCTTTTGGCCTGCTAAAAACCCTTCGTTCGCAAATTCCCATCTATCCGGATCGATCTTTCTAAATCCCTGCAATACAAGAAAAAGTTTCATCAGGATGTTGAACTTGAGCAGAATCCTTATTGTCATTACTTTCAAGATTCTATTGTTAACTTTCAAAAACAGAAGCTTCAAGGTAAGCTGTATTAAACGATTCGGTCAACACGAATAGTGATGAAAATGTAAAGAAATGTCACTCCAATAATCCAATTAAATCAAGTTTTTCTTTCTTATTCCCTTATGTCACTATATTCTATAGATGTTTTGTTTCATTTTCCCTGATTTTGCAGTGTCACTGCCTTCAGAAACAGAGTAATTAAATCAATTTTCTTTCTTACTTCATTAGCCTATTCAATTCTTCAAAAGTTTAATCCTTTAAAGAAACCCATCTAAAGAAATCCAAAATTGAGATTAGAAACAACAACAAAAAAAGCACAAGAAGTAGAGAAACTAGATGATTGGAATAGCAAAAAGAGGCACTTACATAAGTGTTGAGCTGACGGATAAAGCTAGAGAAATTGCTGTGCTTGAAGTAACGAGGGAGGAGAGTGGTGGAGAATTTGTGAGAATCCCAAACGATAAAGCTGTTACGGCCATTGCTCCAAGAAACCACCGTGTCCGTCACCGGATCCTCAACCATCTCGTAAGTCTTGGTCAGAAATGGAGGTGGCCCTGTCTCGTTTAGTCCTTCCATTGGTCTCGGAGACGACGATGATCCCACCGACGACGAAGCTGCCGCTGTCACCGTCTCTTCCTCCAGTTCCTCTTTCAATTGCTTCATTTCTAATCCATCCGACAAAGAAAGCGAATTTTCACGAATTTGACTCTTGTCTCTTCAAGGCAAAAATAGAAACTTTCTGAAAATGTAAGAGAGAGTTTGATCTTGAGAGGTAAGCGTGGCGGAGAGAGAAACGGATATAAGTTGAGGAAAAAGAAGGTTCTAGACACTAAATTCAAAGCTTCTTCTTGCCATTTGTCTAAGCAAGTGGACACCCCCACAAGGTTTCCAGAAACTTCTTTACCAATCAAGATTAAACCTCATATTGTATGGGCCTTGTTATATAGATACGCTTTAGCCCATTTCTGACGGATATTTACAAGGCCTAATAATTACCAATTTTAGGAAAGTGCAATTTTCTTTTTCCGGCCAAACAGCCGATTCCTACTTGTACAGTTGGCCGCGGTCCCGATCCATATTTGCATTTGTTCCTATAAATTAATAATGATGAGATTTCAAAATTTTATTATTTTANAGAGATAAAAAAAAAAATTTAGTGTATAATCTTTTAAATTTTATTTTATTTGAATAGATTATTAATCGCAATTGGATATTGTATCATAAGCTAAAACACAATAGCAAATTGTTTTCGACACTGCAAGATTCGTTCAAGAGATGTCGTATCAAGGAATTTAGAAGATGAATGACATACATTTCGACCAACTCCGTTAAACTATTGTTTTCCGTAAATGACATGGCAGCTGAGTCACCAAAAATACTTTAACCAGAACGATGTCGTTTTGATACCAAATTTTAAACCAATAAACTATAAAACATCTAGTTCAAACCCCTGACCTCGTTAACTTAAAAACAAGCTATATCATAGTTAGAGCAAGTTGTTATGTAGCTTGTTTTTAAGTTAACGAGGTCAAAGGTTCGATGTTTCACAATTTATTGGTTTAAAATTTGGTATCAAAACGACGTTGTTTTTAGTTAGAATATGTATTTTTCTGGATTTTTGGTGACTCAGCTGCCATGTTATNAGCTACATAACAACTTGCTATAACTGCAATATTATTGAATAACAAATGAAACAATTTATATAACTCAATTGATTTTTGGTAAATTGAGTTATATAAATTGTTTCATTTGTTATTCAATAATATCATAGTTAGAGCAAGTTGTTATGTAGCTTGTTTTTAAGTTAACGAGGTCAAAGGTTCGATGTTTCACAATTTATTGGTTTAAAATTTGGTATTAAAACGACGTTGTTTTTAGTTAGAATATGTATTTTTCTGGATTTTTGGTGACTCAGCTGCCATGTTATCTATGGAAAACGGTAGATTAACGGAGTTAGTCGAAATGTATGAATTGATTTGTTTTTTCGTACATGTATGCAATTCAAATTATATGCAAGTATTGGTATGTTTTAGCACAGAGAACAAGTGCATGTATGGATCGAGACCGTAGCCAACTGTGCAGGTAGGAATTGACCGTTCTCCCAACTTTTATATACTCTTTCCGTTTCTAAAAGAAAAATTTTATGGTTTTTATTTTTGTTTCACAAAGGTCGATATTTTAGTGGAAGCCCATTTGGTCCAGTGGTTGACCAAGTGTTCATTAATGATTCTACACCAAAGGGTATGAAGTTCGATTCACGGAGAATGCAAATTAATAGAGGAAATTTTACAGGAGATTTCCATCATGATGCAAATAGAGCTGCTCGTCGTGGTCCAACTTGTCAATGTAAAAACTGTCCATCACGAGAATGGTGCAGATAGAACCATCTATCGTGGATCCTTATAGACAAGCATAATTGTCTGGTGTAGAATCATTCATAGTTCTCATAATTTGTAATAGATAATCATTCAGACGATAAAAAATAGTTTTTTTAAAAGTTTTCTATGAATTTTTAGTAGTTAATGATGATGAATTATAAATTTCAAGAAAAATAGTTGAGTTTATTGATTACTATTAGTTTAGTTGTAGGAAATTCTTAATCACAAAATGATTCATTTATAATCAAGTTTTAATATGTTTTCTTAGTATGTGTGAAAATTTTCAATAATCTATCAATTAGAAAGAGATGAAATATAAATTAAATGAGAAAAACCTAATAAGAGGTATAACCAGTGGCAAACCCAGAAATTATTTTTACCGAGGTCGTAAAAAATATTCCATAAAAAACAATACGGAACTTCAAACCTAAGTACAAGGGGTTGTCAACATCTAAAGAATTGCCACTTGTGCTACTAAATCTCTATAGTAATTGTGAAGTGATAATTTGATGTGGCGTGCTCACATCGATTCTCGGCCTATTGCCCTCATTTTATCGTTTAATATATGATGTGTCGATCTATCATTCGTTTATGCTCTGATGATGTGTCTTCATCACTTAAATCAAACCAGAGCTCGGTTTTTCATCTTCGGTTGGTTTAGCGTGGTGTATATATTTAAAATCTCTGTTTGGTTTCTCACTTGGTTTGTTTTGTTTAATCGTGTTTTTTTTTTTATACTGAATTCATGTTTTGGGTTATCAGATTATAAACCGGTTTACTTGCAACGGTTTGACTCTAGAGGTTGATAGGATTTGATTATGCATAGTTCCGAGACGTTGTCGGTTTGGTATGAGACCTAATTCATCTTTTCGATTTGATAACGGTTTGGTTTGCCGGATTCTTCTTTAAATCAGAAAACATGAGTTAATCTAAAATGGAAATTATAAATATGAGTTAATCTAAAAATGTAAATAAACTATATTCTGTTTATATAATATAATGATAATGGCAAACATGAGTTAATATAAATTGGAAATTATACAAAATAGGTTATACTTATCGTATAAAGATTAGTTAGAAACAAAAAAAAAATTGTATTAGTTGTGATATTGGCTTGGAACCCTAATATATTATATATATGAGACTTGTGATCGGTTTAGATTTGATTAGGGATTAGATCTAAAAAACGGGCATGGTCGATTCTCACCCTTTAGTCTATTATCTCGGGTTATATTTTAAAACAAATTATAGTTTTAGCCTCTGCCGATTATTTACATAAACCCTAGCAAATTTGTCGTTCGCCGCAAGTCCGTGTTTACCCCTTTACATTAAAAAAAGGTGTTTAGTAGGATCGGTGGCTATATATATCAAGTTATAGATCTTTCTACCTCATTAGTTTTTTATTTCTTTTTGAGTCAGTCATGTTTAATCTTAGGTCTTCTTCATCGTTTAGATTTTATTTATGTTGTTAATCATCTGTATTTTTTTGATCATGATGGTGTAACTTGCTTTCTAATGTTGTTATTTTTTGGTTTTTGTTTATTTTTATATTGATCTGATCGATTGATTTTTAATGCATAGAGGATTAATATGTCGGGACGTTTTTTGCGATCACACACAACCAAACATCTAGTGAGGTATCCATTTCGTGAACCTCATGTTCTTAAGAATCTTTTTCTAACCTCCCTTTTAACGCTACCCTTATTTCTCTCCATTGTCGATTGGGCTGTTTGGTTTGACAATTCAGAGTAAAGGTGTTGGGCTTCTTATGGGCCATACAAGAATTGATAAGGAAGTCAATTGGCCCAAACGTAAACATCACTTGTTTATGTTACATGAGTTTTGTTTGTGCTACAGAGGTGTGGTACGCACAAGATACAAAGCAGAAGAATAGAAAAGCAACGACAAGTAAGTATGGGTGGTTTAATAAAGACTACAAGTTTTGGAAGAAGAGAAAAACATAGATATCAGTATGTTTTTATTTGGTCTTCGAGGTGTAGTTCTTTTGGCTCATACTTTTTCGTTCTTATTGAAAAAACCTGTAATAGAGAGAAACACTGCAAGTTCAGTAGTGTGTTCTTTGTAATCCTCTTTGAGCTAGTGAAGGTTGGGAGTGAGAGTACTCCCTCGAGACGTACCGGTTAGAGGCCGGGAACTCGGTGATCAATTCCTGTGTTTTATCTCTTTAGCAAGTTTCCGCAAAACAAGTGGTATCAGAGCTTACCAGGCGAGGTACGCTGTTGCTAAAGAGGCTCAAAGAAGGGTTAGTAGAAGACAGTCTCGATGAGTAAAGATCGGGTTGAGGTGGACAGGTTTGATGGAACTGGTGACTTTTCTCTACGGAAAGTAAGGATGATGGCTCACTTTGGGGTGCTGGGGCTGAAGAGCATCTTGAACGATGAGCAGCTGTTGAAGGATCCACCTGCTACTGCAGAGGTAGTAGTTGCAGCAGACAGGGACGGCAGAAGTGGTGGTGCTGCCTCCAATGGTTGATCCTGCAAAGTTTGAAAAATCAGAGAAGGCAAAAGACATAATAGTGATAAACGTGGGAAATCAAGTACTACGAAAAATCACACACTGTGAAACAGCAGCAGCCATGTGGTCTACACTAAACATGTTATACATGGAGACATCTTTACCAAACATGATCTATCTACAACTCAAGTTCTATACCTTCAAGATGACAGATTCGAAGAGTATAGATGAAAATGTATATGTGTTTCTCAAGCTGGTGGCAGATCTAAACAATCTAAGAGTGGAGATTACAGAGGAAGTTCAAGCTATATTGTTGCTGAGCTCATTACCTGACAAGTAAAACCAACTAAGCGAAACGCTCAAGTATGGAAGAGATACCTTGAAGCTGAATGAGGTCGTAGGGGCTGCCAAGTCCAAGGAGAGAGAACTGACAGAACGTGGGAAGCTCTCCAAATCACACAGTGAAAGGCTGTATGTGCAGACAAGAGGCAGGTCAGTAATGAGATCAGAAAAAGAATATAGTAAACCATGGAGAAGACAATCAAAAATCCAAGTCAGATCAAGAAGCAAAGTCAGATCAAAGTCAAGGCCACAGCAAAGGGTGTTTTACTTGTGGTAAAGATGGGCATTGGAAAAGAGAGTGTCCTGAATTGTTCTCAAACAAGCCATCAAGTTCAGCAAATGTAGCGACAGAACCAAGGCAGCCAATGGTACTAACAGTAAGCACTCAAGACACAAAAGAAGAGTGGCTAATGGATTCTGGCTGTAGCTTTCATATTACACCAGACAGAGAATCATCATTTGACTTACAAGAGTTTGATGGTGGCAAGGTTCTGATGGGTAACATGACTCACAGCGAAATAAAGGGGATTGGTAAGATTAAGATCTTAAATCCAGATGACTCTGTGGTCATTCTAACCAATGTCAGATACATACCTACAATGGGTAGAAACCTCATTTCCTATGGACAGCTAGAGAAGAGCGGCTGCAAGTATGTGGGAAAGGATTTTATCGTCAACTTCTACAAGGATAGTCAGAGGGTTATTTCTGGCAGATATCAAGATGGGCTGTATTACCTACAAGGGAATGTAGTGAAAGGAGAAGTTGCTGTGGCCAGACCTGAAGTTCGCACTCTAGGCTGGGACATATGAGTTTGAAGAACATGAATGTTCTGGTCAAGGAAGGTTACATGCCAGTAAAGGAGGTAGACAAGCTAGAGTTCTGTGAGAGTTGTGTACTTGGAAAATCTCACAAGCAGAGTTTCCCAACAGGTCAACACACCACCAAAGGTATATTGGATTACATACATTCAGACCTATGGGGATCTCCATCTACCCCAGAAAGTCTTGGTGACTGTCGATATTTCTTAAGCTTCATTGATGATTTCTCAAAGAAGGTATGGGTTTATTTTCTGAAGACTAAGGATGAAGCAGTTCACAAGTTCAGGGAATGGAAACAGGCTGTTGAAAATCAGACAGGGAAGAGGATTAAGTATCTAAGAACAGATAATGGCCTTGAATTCTGCAATGCACAATTTGACAGTTTGTGCAAAGATGCAGGAATTCAGAGACACAGAACGTGCATCTATACACCACAACAGAACGGTGTATCAGAGAGGATGAATAGAACCATTATGGACAAGGTCAGAAGTATGCTTGCTGAAATAGGCTTGGGTCAGGAGTTTTGGGCTGAAGCTACTTCTACAGTAGTGTATTTAATCAACAGAACACCAAATTCATTTATTGGGTTCAAGTTACCTAAGGGAATCTGGACTGGTTCAAAACCAGATTTGAGTCATCTAAGAAGGTTTGGATGTTCAGCATTTGTTCATGTCACTCAGGACAAAACAAGTCCAAGAGCAGTTAAAGGTGTTCTCATAGGATATCCGTTTGGTATCAAGGGATACATGGTCTGGTTACAGGAGCAAGGAAAATGCACTACAAGCAGAAATGTGGTGTTTAATGAAAACGAATTGCACAAGAACACAGTGGGTAATGCAGATGGAAGTGTAGAAGAAGCTGATAAAGATGCAACAGGGCTGAAAAAGAAGGCTGGAAAAAGAGTATCTTTCAGGCGTGGTCTTATCAGGGGTCCTTCTACTGGTTATTCTGATGAGGAAGATACATCTTCTCAAGGTGGAGATAGTTCAGGTTCAGAAAGTTTAGACAGTCCAGAAAGTTCAGATTCAGAGAGTTCAGGGATTTCAGAAAATTCAGAAAGCCTAGAAGAATCAGAAGCTGATGAAGGAGTTGATGGATCAGAAAATCAACAGTCACTAGACAATTATGTTTTGGCCAGAGACAGAGAAAGGAGGACTAACATTCGACCCCCATCTAGATTTGAAGATGCAGAGTTTATAGCCTATGCATTGGCAACAGCTGAAGACTTAGAAACTGATGAACCTAAGTCTTATGAAGAGGCCATGAGAAGTTCTAAGAGGAAACTCTGGGAAAATGCAACTAAGGAAGAGATGGATTCTCATAAGAAAAGTCACACTTGGGATCTAATTGAGAAACCAGAAGGAGAGAAGCTGGTAGGATGCAAGTGGATTTTTAAGCTGAAATCAGGCATTCCCGGAGTTGAAGAACAGAGGTACAAGGCAAGGCTGGTTGCTAAGGGTTTTGTGCAGCAAGAAGGAATAGACTACAGTGAGGTGTTTTCTCCAGTGGTTAAGCATGTCTCAATCAGATTGATGTTGTCACTTGTGGTTAATATGGATTATGAGTTGGAGCAAATGGATGTCAAAACAGCGTTTCTACATGGAAATCTAGAAGAGAGGATATTAATGAGTCAACCTGAGGGATTCATACAGAAGGGAAATGAGAACAAAGTCTGTTTGTTGAGGAAGTCACTATACGGCTTAAAACAGTCTCCTAGGCTCTGGAATCAAAGGTTTGACAATTTCATGAAAGACCAGAAGTTTGAGAGGAGCAGTCATGATTCATGTGTCTACATGAGAAACGTTCAAACTGATCAAGCTGTGTATTTGTTGCTCTACGTGGAAGACATGCTAATAGCTTCAGGGAATAAGTCAGTTATTCAGAAGCTCAAGGATAAGCTAAACAGTGAGTTTGAAATGAAGGATCTGGGAAAAGCTTCAAAAATTCTGGGTATCGATATTATCAGAGATAGAGAAAAAGGAGAGTTGATTCTGTCTCAGGGAAATTATCTGGAAAAGGTGTTGAAGACATTTGGAATGTTTGAAGCAAGGCCAGTGGTTACACCAACTGTTTCTCACTTCAAACTCGGCAGTTTATCAGAGGAAGACAGGAAATCAGAAGTTGTACATATGGAGAGAGTTCCATATGCAAGTGCTGTAGGGAGTTTAATGTATGCAATGGTTGGTTCAAGGCCAGACTTAGCATTTGCAGTGGGTTTTATCAGCAGGTTTATGTCAAATCCAGGAAGAGATCATTGGTCAGCAGTGAAATGGGTGTTAAGGTACTTAAAGGGTTCATGCAATCAGAACTTGACTTTTAAGAGGGATTCTAAATTCTGCATTGAAGGGTTTTCAGATTCAGATTATGCAACAAATTTAGAGAAAAGAAGGCCAGTTACTGGAGTTGTGTTTAAAGTTGGAGGAAATACAATTTCGTGGAAGTCAAGTTTACAGTCTGTTGTAGCTCTTTCAACCACTGAAGCAGAGTACATGGCTCTTACTGAAGCAGTGAAAGAAGCCATTTGGTTAAAGGGTTTGTGTGCAGAATTGGGTTTCAAGCAAGACAAGGTTGTGGTTCACTGTGATTCACAAAGTGCTCTAGCCCTAGCAAAGAATCCAGTTCATCATGAAAGAACAAAGCATATCGACACTAAATTTCATTTCATCAGAGATATAGTGTCACAAGGAGATGTTGTTCTACACCAAATTCATACAACAGTAAACCCAGCAGATTTCCTAACTAAGACGGTACCTGGTCAGAAGTTTCAGCTTTGCTGTGAGCTTCTCAACATTCATTGAAGAGGAGCAGCGGCTCCAGGTAACTCCATGGACCTCGCAGAGCAGGAAAATCAAGCTAAGTTAGTTGCCTGTGAGGTGGGTTGCTCAAGCGTCAGAGTTGAGTAAGGTTAAAATTTGAAATGGAGTTACTTGTGGAGATTCTGGAACTGTGCAGGCAGAGTCACAGGTTCCAGGTGGAGTATCTGACAAGAGAAGTTGGAGAAAGACACGTGGTTAGCAAATCACAAAAAAAAAAAAATGTTGAGTTCAGAAGAAATCTGTGAACGAAAAAGGAGGTGATTCACAGCGATTCTGGATTACCTGGTTAAGATCGGAAACCGGTGAAGAGCGCCGGTGAAGGACGCCGGAGTCAACGCCGGTCAACGTCTGAGTCAACGCCGGTCAACTGGAGGGTGCTGACTGAAGTTGGGCCAAATGGTTGGGCTCCTGAAGTGAAAAGAAATAAAAGGAAACTGAGCTTAAATTGTTGTTCTGGCCCAAGTCATTTTGTGTTGGTCAGGCCCAAGAAGTAGATTAGGGGTTGTCCAAAATCGCGTAAGAAGGCAGAAGGAGGACTTACCGGAAGTAAAGCGACGCCGACGACAGACCAAGAGGAAGCCGGCGATAAGGATTTGAGTCGCCTGAGCCCGCGGTGGAGTCGAAGGTATAGCAGTCGTCGAAGAGACGGATTCTCATCGGAAACCGCGTTTTTGGATTCTCGCATCGGGATAGGAGTTTCTCGGGTCGGGTTGTTCGACGACGGTTGCAGAGGGTCACGGAGGCTAGGGTTTCGTGGTCTAGATTGAAGACAGGCTGTTGGCTTCACTGGAGCAGAGAAAGAGACGCGTGAGTTGTCGGAAAATTTCAGTCTAGCTCGTCGGAGAAGCTTGAGCTAATTTCCTGAAATTAGTTCGAAGCAGAAACTAAAGATGTCTGCAAATCCAGAAAATCTATCTCCCAAGCGAATCAGTTACAAAACTAGAGAAAGAAAGGGTGAATCACCTGAGGTTTTGCAAATCGGAGATGTTGCCAGTGAGAGTCGAAGTCGGCAGAGGCGTCTGGTGAAGATGTAAACGGATCTTCTCCTCCCTTACCAAAATCAACAGAGACAGAGGTTCATGTTTTTCGATCCGAAATTTCGAAGACTCGGTGAACGGAAAGTGTTGAGCTTTGAAGGAGAGAGAGCTCTAGAACATAGCTGAGCTCGCCAGAGGAGGTTGTAAGTCGTCGGAGTAAACCAGCAGGTGGAGGCTCGGACTCGGCGGCGACTACCAGTCTCACTTGCAGAGAAAGAGATGAGGATGAGAGGATAAGGGTTACGGCTTCAAAGAGGCGTGTTTTGTCAAAAGGTGGAGATTGTCGATTGGGCTGTTTGGTTTGACAATTCAGAGTAAAGGTGTTGGGCTTCTTATGGGCCATACGAGGATTGATAAGGAAGTCAATTGGCCCAAACGTAAACATCACTTGTTTATGTTACAGAAGTTTTGTTTGTGCTACAGAGGTGTGGTACGCACAAGATACAAAGCAGAAGAATAGAAAAGCAACGACAAGTAAGTATGAGTGATTTAATAAAGACTACAAGTTTTGGAAGAAGAGAAAAACATAGATATCAGTATGTTTTTCTTTGGTCTTCGAGGTGTAGTTCTTTTGGCTCATACTTTTTCGTTCTTGTTGAAAAAACTTGTAATAGAGAGAAACACTGCAAGTTCAGTAGTGTGTTCTTTGTAATCCTCTTTGAGCTAGTGAAGGTTGGGAGTGAGAGTACTCCCCCGAAACGTACCGGTTAGAGGCCGGGAACTCGGTGATCAATTCCTGTGTTTTATCTCTTTAGCAAGTTTCCGCAAAACAAATTACTCAACATCCATCTTTTTGACTTTCAACTCCCTCGGTTTAATTGTAAATAAAAAGGGTACCTGTCTTTTCAAGAAGGTTTGTTTTTTTTGCTGAGTTGAAGAAACTAGGAAAGCACTCTCTGTTTTTCTTTCTTGATACAAAACAATATAGTTACTGAGGACATGTTTTAGGCATCACATGAATACATTAGGCTTCATGTAAGCACCCCTGGAAGACATCATATAAGGTTTTGTTCATTAATTCTCTGAATTGGAAAAAACCAATCACGTTTATTCATTCTACATGATGTAATGAGCAATGGGAGCTTGGATATGAAACTGAGGCAGAAAGCTGTATTCTTAGTCGGTGATTCGGTTGAGTTTCATTTGCAAAAAATAGAGAAAGCTGAACTTTTTATATTCAGTGATCGTTTGTTCCTAAAGTTCAAGGTCAATATGATCGTTGTGCTTGATTTTGACCTCCAAGAGAAGGTGAAATTCTTACAGGGCCCCTTGACCTTTTTGTCTCTATGAATCTTGGTGAACATCTCTTTCTAACTTATTTCACTCGGGATATATATGTGTTTCGGGCGCTTGAAGCAATCAGTGATGAAAACAAGAGAGACTCTGCAGATGTGGAAAGCCTTCATTGTGAATTGGAACTGATCTTAGCTCAAGTGGGCTTATCTCAAGTGGTAGTGATCGGGTAACAATTTAAGTTATTGGGTAAAGATAAGAAAGTTGAGCCTAATACTTATTTTGGGTACCGTTTCTTCAAATTGAATTACTCATAAATTTGTCTTTGACCTTGACATGAATTCTTAGCATTCATACCAAGAAAAAAAAATTAAGTGAATCT